>JAACNH010000398.1:35381-227382 GCA_019447015.1 Hymenochirus boettgeri
ATAAAGTATCAGTAAGTGTACATGTGATGTTTATTGGTATGAGTAGCCGAGTAAGTGTACATGATGTTTATGGTAATAGTACGCGAGTAGTGACAGTAATTGTTTATTGGTATGTACCCAGTAGGTACTGTTTGGTATACCGTAATGCACTATGTTATTGGTAATAGTACCAGTAAGTGTTACAGTGATGTTTATTGGTATATATTAACCTTAGTGTACAGTTAATGTTTTATTGGTATAGTACCAGTAATGTAGTCAGTAATGCTTATTGGTATAGTACCAGTAAGTGTACAGTACTGTTTAATTGGTAATAAGTACCATTAGTGTACAGTAATGTTTATTGGTATAGTACCAGTAAGTTACATGTAACGTTTATTTGGTATAGCTACCAGTAAGTGCTAGTAATTTATATTGGTATAGTAACCCAGTAAAGTGTACAGTAATGTTCATTTGGTATAGCACCATAAGTGTACAGTAATGTTTATTGGTATAGTAACCAGTAAGTGTCCAGTAATTTTATTGGTATAGTCAGGTAAGTGTACATTGATTTTTATTGGTATAGTACCAGTAAGTGTACAGTAATTTATTGGTATAGTACCAGTAAGTGTACAGTAAGTTTATTGGTATAGTACCAGTAAGTGTAGCAGTAATGTTTTTTGGTATAGTACCAGTAAGTGTACAGTATGTTTATTGGTATAGTACCAGTAAGTGTACAGTAGATGTCTTATTGGGTATAGTACCAGTAAGTGTACATAATGTTTATTGGTATGTACCAGTAAGTGTAACAGTAATGTTATTGGATAGTACCGTAAGTGTACAGTAATGTTTTGGATATAGTACCAGTAAGTGTACATAATGTTTATTGGAATAGTACCAGTAAGTGTACAGTAATGTTTATTGGATAGTACCAGTAAGTGTACAGTAATGTTTATTGAATAGTACCATGTAAGTGTAAGTAATGTTTTTGTATAGTACCAGTAAGTGTACAGTAATGGTTTTGGAATAGTCCAGTAAGTGTACAGTAATGTTTATTGGAATAGTACCAGTAAGTGTACAGTAATATTTTATTGGAATAGTACCTGTAAATGTGTACAGTAATGTTTATTGGTATAGTCACCAGTAAGTGTACGTAAATGTTTATTGGTATAATACAATACAGTAAGTGACAGTAATGTTTTTGTAATAGTACCAGTTGTGTACAGTAATTTTTATTGGTATAGTACCAGTAAGTGTAACAGTAATGTTTATTGGTATAGTACCAGTAAGTGTACAGTAATGTTTATTGGTATAGTCCATTAAGTGTACAGTAATGTTTATTGGTATAGTACCAGTAAGTGTGGTCATGTAAGTTTATTGGTATAGAGCCAGTATTTACGTAATGTTCTATGGTATAGACCAGTAAGTGTACTAATGTTTATTGGTATAGTACCAGTAGTGTACGTAATTTTATTGTATAGTATCAGTAAGTGTCATGATGTTTATTGGTATAGTACCAGTAAGTGTACAGTAATGTTATTGGTATAGTACCAGTAGTGTACAGTAATGTTTATTGGTATAGTACCATGTAAATGTACAGTAATGTTTATTGGTATAGTACCAGTAAGTGTCAGTATGTTTATTGGTATAGTACCAGTGTGTACAGTAATGCTTATTGGTATAGTACCATGTAAGTGTACCATGAATGTTTATTGATTATAGTAACCAGTAAGTGTACAGTAATGTTTATTGGTATAGTACCAGTAAGTGTTCAGTAATGCTTATTGGTATAGTAACCAGTAAGTGTACATGAATTTTATTGATATATCCTATTTACAGTATGCTTATTGGTATAGTACCAGTAAGTGTAAGTGGTACTATACTAATAAACATTACTGTTCACTTACTGGTACTATACCAATAAACATTACTGTACACTTACTGGTACTATACCAATAAACATTACTGTACACTTACTGGTACTATACCAATAAACATTACTGTACACTAACTGGTACTATACCAATAAACATTACTGTACACTTACTGGTACTATACCAATAAACATTACTGTACACTAACTGGTACTATACCAATAAACATTACTGTACACTTACTGGTACTATACCATAAACATTACTGTACACTTACTGTACTATACCAATAAACATTACTGTACACTTACTGGTACTATACCAATAACATTACTGTACACTAACTGGTACTATACCAATAAACATTACTGCACTTACTGGTACTATACCAATAACATTACTGTACACTTACTGGTACTATACCAAGTAACATTACTGTACACTTACTGGTACTATACCAATAACCATTACTGTACACTAACTGGTACTATACCAATAAACATTACTGTACACTTACTGGTACTATACCAATAAACATTACGTGTACACTTACTGGTACTATACCAATAACATTACTGTACACTACTGGTACTATACCAATAAACATTACGTACACTTACTGGTACATACCAATAAACATTACTGTACACTTACTGGTACTATATCCAATAAACATTACTGTACACTTACTGGTACTATACCAATAACATTACTGTACACTTACTGGTACTATACCAATAAACATTACTGTACCTAACTGGTACTATTCCAATAAACATTACTGTACACTTACTGGTACTATACCAATAAACATTACTGTACACTACTGGTACTATACCAATAAACATTACGTGTACACTTCACTGTACTATACCAATAACATTACTGTATTCACTTACTGGTACTCATACCAATAAACATTACTGTACACTTACTGGTACTATACCAATAAACATTACTGTACACTAACTGGTACTATACCAATAAACATTACTGTACACTTACTGGTACTATACCAAAAACATTACTGTACACTTACGGTACTATACTAATAAACATTACTGTACACTTACTGGTACTATACCAATAAACATTACTGTACACTTACTGGTACTATACCAATAAACATTACTGTACACTTACTGGTACTATACCAATAAACATTACTGTACACTTACTGGTACTATACCAATAAACATTACTGTACACTTACTGGTACTATACCAATAAACATTCTGTACACTAATGGTACTATCCATACTATACTGTACACTTACTGGACTATACCAATAAACATTACTGTACACTACTGGTACTATACCAATAAACATTACTGTACACTAACTGGTACTATACCAATAAACATTACTGTACACTTACTGGTACTATACCATATAAACATTACTGTACACTTACTGGTACTATACCAATAAACATTACTGTACACTTACTGAGTACTAATAACCAATACATTACTGTACACTTACTGGTACTATACCAATAAACCTTACTGTAGTCACTACTGGTACTTACCATAAACATTACTGTACACTACTGGTACTATACCATAAACATTACTGTACACTTAACTGGTACTATACCAATAAAATTACTGTACACTTACTGGTACTATACCAATAACATTACTGTACACTTACTGGTACTAACCAATAAACATTACTGTACACTTACTGTACTATACCAAACATACGTACACACTGACTATACCAAAAACATACTAACTTACTGTACATACAAACTTACGTACCTATGGTACTATACCAATAACATTACTGTCCAACTGTACTGATAATACCAATAACATTACTGTACACTTACTGGTACTATACCAATACAACCATTCTGTAACACTTACTGTCTATAATCCAATAAACATTACTGTACACTATGGTACTATACTCAATAACATTACTGTACACTATACTGGTACTATACCAATAAACATTACTGTACACTTACTGGTACTATACCAATAACAATTACTGTACACTTACTGGTACTATACCAATAAACATTACTGTACACTACTGTACTATAAACCAATAAACTTACTGCACTTACTGGTACTATACCAATAACATTACTGTACACTTACTGGTAACTATACCAATAAACTTACTGTACACTTACTGGTACTAATACCAATAAACATTACTGTACCTTACTGGTACTATACCATAAACATATTGTACATTAACCTGGTACTATACTCACTAAACATTACTTGTACACTTACTGGTACTATACCAATAAAATTACTGTACACTTACTGGTACTATACCAATAGAACGTATACATCATACTACTAGTACACTTGATCTATACCAATAACATTACTGTACACTACTGGTACTATACCCAATAAACATTACTGTAACACTTACTGGTACTATACCAATAAACATTACTGTAAGCACCTAACTGGTACTATACCAATAAACATTACTGTACACTAACTGGTATATACCAATAAACATTACTGTACACTTACTGGTACTAACCAATAAACTTACTGTAGCACTTACTTGGTATCTATACCAATAAACATTACTGTACACTAACCTGGTACTAATCCATAAACCATTACTGACGCACTAACTGGTACTGATACCAATAAACATTACTGTACACTTACTGGTACTTAGTACCAATAAACATTACTGTACTTACTGGGTACTATACCAATAACATTACTGTACACTTACTGGTACTATACCAATAAACATTACTGTACACTTACACGGTTATAACTAGATACCAATAAACTTACTGTAACACTTACTGGTACTATACCAATAAACATTACTGTACACTTACTGGTACTATACCAATAAACATTACTGTACACTACTGGTACTATACCAATAAACATTACTGTACACTTACTGGTACTATAGCTCATAACATTACTGTACACTTACTGGTACTATAACCAATAAACATTACTGTACACTTAACTGGTCTATACCAATAAACATTACTGTACACTTACTGGTACTAATGACCAATAAACTTACGTAGCACTTACTGGTACTATACCAAAAACTTACTGTAGTCACTACTGGTACTATACAATAAACATTACTGTACACTACTGGTACTATACCAAAAACATTACTGTAAACTTACTGGTACTATACCAATAACCATTACTGTACACTTACGGTACTATACCAATAGAACATTACTGTACACTTACTGGTACATACCAATAAACTTACTGTACACTTACTGGTACTAATACCAATAAACATTACTGTACACTAACTGGTACTATACCAATAACATTACTGTACACTTACTGGTACTAACCATACCTTACTGTACTACTGTACTATACCATAAACATTAGCTACGTACACTTACTGGTACTATCACCAATGAAACATTACTGTACACCTTAAACTCGTACATACCAATAAACATTACTGTATCACTTACTGGTACTATACCAATAAACATTACTGAGGACACTTACTGGTACTATAACCAATAAACATTACTGACCTACTGTACTATACCAATAAACATTACTGTACACTTACTGGTATATACCAATAAACATTACTGTACACTTACTGGTACTATAGCCAAAAACATTACTGTACACTTACTGGTACTATATCCAATAAACATTACTGTACACTTACTGGTACTATACCAATAAACATTACTGTACACTACTGGTACTATAACCGAATAAAACATTATACTGTACACTTACTGGTAGCTATACACAATAAACATTACTGTACACTTACTGTACTATACCATAAACATTACTGTAGGCACTTACTGGTATTATACCAATAAACATTACTGTACACCTTCTGTACTATACCAATAAAACATTACTGTACACTTACTGTACTCCCAAACGGTACTACCTAAACATTACTGTACACTTACTGGTACTATACCAATAAACATTACTGTACACTAACTGGTTACTATATCCAATAAACATTACTGTACACTTACTGGTACTATACGGCAATACACATTACTGTAGCACTTACTGGTACTATACCAATAACATTACTGTACACTAACTGGTACTATACCAATAAACATTACTGTACACTTACTGGTACTATACCAATAAACTTAACTGTACCACTTACTGGTACTAATAGACCAAATAAACATTACTGTACACTACTGTACTATATGCCAATAACATTACTGTACACTTGCCTGGTACTATACCAATAAACATACTGTACACTTACTGGTACTATACACAATAAACATTACTGTACACTAACTGGTAGCTATAGCAAAAACATTACTGTACACTATTACTATCAACCAATAAACATTACTGTAGCACTTACTGGTACTATACCATACTACAACTATATACATTACGTACGTACACTTACTGGGTCTATACCAATAAACATTACTGTACACTTACTGGTACTATACCAATAACATTACTGTACACTTACTGGTACTATACGTCACTAAACATTACTGTAGCTACTTACTGTTACTTACAATAAACTTACTGTATACTTACGGTGGTATTATACCAATAACATTACTGTAGCACTTCGGTCTGGTAGCTTATACGCAATAAATCAATTACTGTACACTTACTGGTATATATCCAATAACATTACTGTACACACTTAGCTGGTACTATACCAAGAACATTCTGTAGCACTTACTGGTACTTATCCAATAAACATTACTCGTGTACACTTACTGGTCTATATCCAATAAACATTATGCTGTACACTTACTGTACTATACCAATAAACATTACTGTAACCTTTACGGGTATCTACCAAAAACATTACTGTACTTCCTGGTAGGATACCAATAAACATACTGACACTACTGTACTATAGGCCAATAAACATTACTGTACATCTTAGCTGGTACTATACCAATAACATTATATATGGCACTTACGTACTATACAATAAACAATTACTGTACACTTACTGGTACTGATACCAATAAACATTACTGTCACACTTACTGTATATACCAATAAACATTACTGTACACTTACTGGTATTATACCAATAAAATTACTGTAACACTTCTGGTATAACTAATACTTACTGTACACTTACTGGTTAGCTATCGCAATAAACGCCTTTACTGTAGCGACTTACTGGTACTATACCAATAAACATTACTGTACACTTACTGGTACTATACCAATAAACATTACTGTACACTTACTGGTCACTATATAGCAATAAACATTACTGTAGCACTTACTGGTACTATACGCAAAAACATTACGTACACTACTGTGTACTATACGCAATAAACCGATACTGTACACTTAGCTGTACTATAACCAATAAACATTCCTGTACTGGACACTTACTGGTATTATACCAATAAACATACTGTACACTTACGGTATTATACCAATAAACATTACTGTACACTTACTGGTACTATACCAATAAACATTACTGTACACTTACTGGTATATATACCATAAACATTACTGGTACACTTACTGGTACTATACATAAACATTCCTGTACACTTCTGGTACTATACAATAAACATTACTGTACACTTACTGGTATCTATACCAATAATCCTTAGTCTGTACACTTACTGGTACTATACCAATAAACATTACTGTACACTTACTGGTACTATACCATAAACATTACTGTACACTTACTGGTACTATACCAATAACATACTGTACCACTTACTGGTACTATACCAATAAACATTACTTAGCACTTAATACTGTACTATCCAATAACGCACTAAACTCTTACACTTACTGGTACTATAGCCAATAAACATTACTGTACACTTACTGGTTACTCATACCATAAACATCTACTGTACACTACTGGTACTTACCAATAAACATGATTACTGTAACACTTACTGTACTATCGCAATAAACATTACTGTACACTTACTGGTATCTATACCAGATAAACCTTCCTGGTACACTTAGACTGGTACTATACCAATAAACAATTACGTGTACACTACTGTACTATACAATAACAGTACTGTACACTTTACTGTAGCTATACCAATAACATTACTGGTAACAACTACTGGTACTATACACAAACCATTACTGTAGCACTTACTGGTATATACGCAATAAACTTACTGTTACCTTACTGGTACTGATACGCAATAAACATTACTGTAACATCTTATCTTGTATCTATATCCAATAAACAATTATGTACACTTACTGGGTACTATACCAATAAACATTCTTACTTCTGTAGCTATAGCGCATCTTCGTAGCCTTCTGGTACTATACCAATAAACTTACTGTAGCACTTACGTAAATAATGTACTACACTACTGTATATAGCCATAAACTTACTGTACACTTAACTGTCTACATAATAGTACTGGGGGGTACTATCTCATAAACCATTAGCGTACCTTACTGAGACTATCAACCATAGAGACATTACTGTACACCTTACTGGTACTATGGCGTAAGCAGGTACGTGTGTGGCCGGTCGAATACAATAAACATTACTGTGCACTTACGGTGTACTAACCAATAACACATTACTGTAGACACTTAACCTGGTACTACTACCAATAAACATTTACTGTAGCACTTACTGTAGCTGATACCAATAAACATTACTTAGACACTTACTGGTACTGATACCATAAACATTACTGTAGCACTTACTGGTGAGTCTATATTCCATAAACCATTACTGTGACAACTTGACTGGTACTATTCCAATAAACATTACTGGTAACACTTAACTTGGTACTATAACCATAAATACATTACGTGTATCAAACTACTGGTAGCTATACTGCAATAAACATTACTGTACAACTAACTGTGTACTAGTATACCAATAACAACTGTAATACTTACTCACTCCGTACACTGTACTGGGTAGCTTAGTCTAAAGCATTACTTGACACTTACTGGTAACTATATGCCAATAAACATTACTGTCACTACTGGTACTCATACCAATGGAAACAATGATCAATAACCATATAGGAAATCTGCCCAGGTCCTTTTTTTTGGGTAGAGGTAGACATCATTAGGATGCGTTACACCCTCCTAAAGTTGTCACTGCGCAATGTAGAAAGGGTACATAAACGATTTCACAGGTGATAACGACGCGTGATAATCACCTGGTCCGGTATGGACTCGGCATAACAAAATGTTCCATTTTTGGTCCATTCCCTTAATTAGGGCCAACCTTTGGTACAAAGCTGCCTATGATGTAATTTCGCCAATGGAGAGTTGAACTGACATCGCATGGTTCACACTGGAAGGACCAGGCGTATAAAAGGATAGCCAGAGGGAAACATGCTATAGTATAGGGTATATATATAGAAAAAATACGCCTGGGAAGGGGGGATGTGGACATTACAATTGGGGTATAGATTGAGGAAACATGCCTAGTCAAAATCTCTAGGGTCAGATTTGTCCTGGGAGACAAACAATTTGATGCTGTTCGTTGTCCATTATGGTCGCGTCATGATGTCAACGTCTTCATGCTTTCATGCTGTTAAAGATTTGGCCGAGTGTGTATCTGCATCTGTACTTCTCTTTTGTTTATGTGGAGACCAATTGACAACCTACGGCATGATTATTACAGTTTCTAGACAAGGGGGGCAATCATTTTTCTGGCAGGTGGCCACATGAGAAGCGGGACAGTTGAGTGTCAGACGCATATAGGTTGAAATCAATTCTTCTGCTCATTATTATTTGGATGCAAACTAATGTCCGCAGTATATTGTATGTTTTTACGCACTGGCAGCGGTTTCTAATAGTATAAATAGAGAAGTAGATCATTATGTTTCATATTTTTTGATCCAGTATCATTTTAAATAATCATTGACCACCTCAATTTCTTTTAATAAGATAAAATAAAAATAAACTTACTAAAAATAGACGCAATTACCTGCCTGAAAATACAAGCCATTAATATTTATTATCTCAGAAATCCTGCAGTGTTTAGCATGGCCTGGTCTGTTCTTATGCATTAGGGTAGGGGAGAAGGATTAGGATCCCTCCTCTCAGCCCCCATCCAAAAACAAAGTCCCGTCACGTCTCGCAATCATCTTACAAAACATTATTGCTAAACTCAGAAAATCAGAAAAACCGTACAAAAATCGGCATATAAAACCTAAGATTTTTAAAACACACATTTTTTAGGGCCTGTTGGCCCTAAAATAAAGGGGGAGTCTGTAGTGAACTACAGGTATAAAATAATTGTTATAGAAAGACAATGGTCATTGTAAATTAATTTTCAAATGTCTTTAGGTGGCACTTTAAATAGAGGATCAAAGTGTCAACAAATAATTAAAAAAATGTCAGAAATACACGTTTACCTCTCATTTTCACTCCTCCCCGCCGCCCCGCAACAACCCAGTAATAACATGGCCTTTCTCTGACATGCACAGCCATGTCTAGAATGGGGGCGCGTGTGGGGTGATGGGCTAAGATAGGGATGGTAAAATGTGGGTGGGGGGTATGGGATGTAGGAGTTTGTCTCCTACTACGGCCAATAATAAAATTGGGCTTGGGGGTTCGCTCCTTTCAGTGGGTTGCAACCCTTTACACATTTCCTACAGACGAGTGGGTTTTGGTTTGCTGGCTCCATATCTGGCACTATATTGGGGCACAGTGTACGATTTTGAATGTAAAGGTCGCTATTCTGCTAGGTACGTTATCTATATTACCAGTATGCACTGAAAAAGACCATAGTGCCTCACAACTATTGTAGCTTCTAACATTATATGAGTAGCATCACAGGAATTTGGCTTTGCTTGGTGAAAGGGTCTGCTAATAGTCAGCACAAACTCACAACAATAAATATAAGTCTAAGATTTCTAAGACATTATTTCTTCTTCCGATTTGTATCTGTGGGTCAGTGACAAGATATGAATGAATTCTATGCTTGTATGTCACAACAAATCCGCTCAAGCATTACCACTGAGTGTGATCCTGGGACATCATTTCAGGTCTATGATACATGTGTGGGCCATATGGATGGCTCGCAGGGAATACAGAAGAGGCGCGACTTCGAAGATATTATAGTGATCTGTGAGAGAGGACCGCTTAAACAATTTCTATATATATATATCTATATATATATATTATATAGTAATGAAAAGATAAGTCGTAACCAACGCTCCAGCAGGTCTTATTTACAAATTTTATTACTTTGTCAAAAAGAATGGCATAATGCAAAAAGATAGAACTTTTCGGCTGGGTTTAGTGGCCTTTATCAAGCTTGATAAAGGGCCAGCTAAACCTAAGGCCGAACGTTGCTATTTTTTGGCACTACGCATTCGTTTGAGAAGTAAATAACATTTGTAAATAATACTTGGAGGGTGCGTTGGTTACGACTCTATCTTTTCATTGTGTATTGGAATTTAGCAACCCACAGCTCCTAGCATAAAAAGTGAACACGGGTGTGGCACACTATTGCCATTGTTATATATATATATATATCTATATATATTTATATATATTCAGAGATTATTAAATTTAGTGCTAGAAAGAGAAAGAGAGTAAGTATAAACTTTAAATTTGGCTTGAAAGGCTGCATTTGGAAGAAAGTGTGTGTCTTGTTGGGCGATTTTAAAATCAATGGCAATGGTGCTGACATGTGTTTGTTTTTGGTTTGCTTTTAGGCTATAGTTACCGCTTTAAGTATGGCGTGGGCCATTGGAATGGAAGGATAGGTCGTTAGTTGTTATGTGTTATGATTGCTTGATATTGTGGTTAAAATAGTTTTGTTCAGAATATACTTCTTACATTTTAGATATGGGTGTGTTGCGTCAGGTCAGTTGGTGTGAGTACCTATATTAAAGGCTTGGGGGATTATTAAAAATTTACCTATATTGACAATCTGGATTATAAAAAAATATTTTTTAACATATAGCTTATGCCCTTAGCAATGATGAGCTGGCCACTGATGGGGATGGACGGGGTAGTGAGTGTCTTATTGGTGTGTGTAGCTTTGTGTACCAGGGTATGGAGTGGTTAAACGAAATGTGCCTTTTTGATAGATTGATTGGTCACTAATGACTTATTTTTGGAGCTTATACTTTAAAACCCTTTAGTATGGCTGCCTCATGGGAATAGTAGGGGGTATTAATGTGCAATAGTTGTGGCGTACGTCTGTGTCAGGGCTATTGGTTGAGGGTGTTATGTGTTTGTGTTAGGATCATAAAACTAATGTTTATTTCTTTATGATTATGAAAATATGTATTTTAACCATGGGTAGGGTAACAGCATCTATTAGTGGGAAGATGAACGTTTTTTCTTGAAAAAACGATGGAGAGGGAAGGGGGGGCGAAAAAAAAGAATGAGGGGAGTACACTGGAGACGGAAAAAAAAACATCGGTAGTCTTCAAATGTGTGGTCAGAGGGCGCAATCTCTGTCGGCTGAGGATTAGCAACATTGGTTGGTAAGAAGAACGGTGGCTGTGATTGGCACTTCCTCTAATTCTGCTATTTAGCTTGTACTGTCAATTTCATAATCGGCCTTTGTGGCGGGTATCCTCGGGCCATGCGCCTGGCTCAGTGGGGGGGTCTGTAATAAATATATGAGATAAGTAGGCATTAGTGGCAGGGGGTAGAGAGTACTTGTATGATAATATAAGGCTGCTATCTTTAGAGCCCTCGCGCTTCTTATTTTAATAGCTTTCATCTGATTGATGTATGGTGTCAGCATAAGAGAGAGATCGTAATTACCTGTACATGGATTGGCATGCCTTCTTCCGACTTAGGCAATTGGCTTCCTATGGCGCAGGCCTGTGCGTTGGCGGTGTTTTTCGCGGCATGAGTGATGTGAACTTTTATATAGCCGTGTATAGCGTGCCTATCTGGCACATGGATAAGGCTTGTCGGTTTAGCCTAGTTGAGACACATGGCGTGAGGTAACAAAAGGGGCTATGGGTTATGAGGGGGCGAGTGCATGCCACACTGAGATTTAACATTTGCAAAGGGGCTATATTATTTTTTTCACCCTATAGAATGCCTCTTTAATGTATAGATGGCTGCATTTGGGACGAGGGGTAGTATCAGTTAGTGTGTGACGTGCCTGTAGTCTTACGGTGGGGGTAATGTGTTTTTGTGCTTAGGATCGCCAACTAAGATCTGGAGGTTTTTTATGACACAAGTTAGGTTATGTACGGCGCTGCAGTGTCATGGTTATAAGTAAAAAGAGTATGTGGTTTTGGGGCGTTTAATTGAGTGGCTGCCACTTGGGTTGAATTAAAGGAGTAGGTATATAGTGGGAGTTGGTGTGTTCATTCATTCTTGTGTTTATTGACGGGGCGGGTCTTATAAAAGGCAGAATGACGCTATTTGATTGCATGTGTCGGTACGCGAGCTTGGGCAGACGGCCGTCGAATTTTCCACATTTGGAGAATTGTACACGCGTTACTTATTAGTGCCGACTATGGGAATAATTAATATATGTCGAGAAGATTTGGGCTGATAACTACGCGTAATCGCTATCTGGTCTGGGGCGGATTGCGCTTATGATATAGTGAAGAATATGTCGTACGGGCTAGGCTGTGGCTGCCTTATATGCCCCGGGCACACTCTACTTGACTCTCATTCACAACTGTGCAGGACGGTGTTTGTTCTGTAGCATAGAGTCGTCTTAGGCTGCTGAGGGGCTCAAGAAACGGCAAAAAACTGCTGGGTAGGGAGAATAGCGGTGCTGCAATAAGAATAAAATGTGACGAAGAAGAATGAACATAGCATAGTAGCAGTTATATTTTGGGCTCTTCATGATTTTATCAAAATTAATTATTGGTGGTTATTAGTATATGAGGGGGGGCTTGTTTGTGAATAGAATTATTTAAATTTTTAAAATATAATAATGTCAAAGCTTCAGAGAAAATTGATTGGGGGCCAATGATAAAATGTAAGGATGCGGCCCTAGTTCATTTTAGTGACATATGGTCAGCATAGCAATAGTCCCGGCAAAATCACGCACAGAATTAAGCAGAACAGCATTATTGTCATGGTTTTTGCGTTCCCATCGGTTTGCGCATATTAAAAATCTTCTCATGCCAACTGTCGAGGCCGAAAAGCGTTGTGCGCAAAATACGCTAGTGTGGCCAAGCTCCAGGGCGCACTGATTCCTGCGAGTTATTATGATGGTTTGTGCATATTTCTACATGTGTGAACTATATTACTGGAAAATTGATTGGTTTCGCCTGTAGCCTCGCGGCGCTCGCGTCAACAGGATATACTGGTTTTGCCGCTGTACTTCGGCTAGCGCCTGAAGCAATGACTGGTTTTCTGGGGGCGCTGAGCGTCCGGGTGTGCGCTAGACCAGGCAATGCAATTGTACTTGGTTTTGTCCTTTATCGTTAGCGCGGTGAGCCCGTAGACGTAGAGATTGGGTTGGCGCACTACTTGAAAGTTGGTCGGTCCAGTTTCGGAAGTTCTTCTTCGGAACTATTGTAGAAAGTTCGATGTAGTGTCGAAAACAGAGACGGGCCTATTAAAGTCTAGGGGAGGCTAATAGTTCGAAAAGTTCGAGTCATATGACATTTAAAAATATTAATGGTTAAGCGTTAATAGTAGATATGGCTGTGGGACTCTGCGATCTGGTCTGGTGAGCAATGTTCCAATATCCAGGTATCTTCGTACAATCGATTTATCCACTCCAACTCTTCGACAGCAGGGGTTCGCTGCTTACTTTCTCGAGTTGCTTATCGCATTCGAAATCGTGTCGAGGTAGACGACTGGAGCATTTTAGCCTTTCGGGGGCAATTCCGTATGCCTCTACGCGTATAGGTCTAGTAATGGAGTAACTATTATCTCGCCTAGAGATTCAATGTTGGCGTGGCCACTTCGATTACGTTCTTTGTATCATTTTTATTACTGGAGTCAGCGGATAGTCAGAACGTTTCGAACATGCGGATAAATCTTACCTGGGTTCCGAAAGTCCGTGAGGAGGGAAATATCGAACAGATCCGGCGTCGAGATAGTCGTTGAAGTCTGGTTCGGGTGGCCGTTCGGACTACAGCGCGAAGCAGAGTTGGCTGGGCCTCGAAGGGCACCAAAAACAAGGAAAAAACGGACGATGGTTCGAGTTCGAGTTCTATGCCATCGTGAGCCTACCGTAACGCTCCTGAGCCAAATCATTGAGCTGGTTTCCTGTATTGCCCTTATCCGGGGGGCACTATACTATTGGACTGGTTTTCCCATATCTCTCCGGGTCCATACAGCCGGGCAAACACTATGACCTCTGGTTTTCCTGTATGCTTCTACCAGCGCAGCCTTGAGCGGTCTGTCTAAATATTGGACTGGGTTTGGCCGATAGTCAGGCCATGACACACCGTGACGCAAAACATACTACGGTTCTTCGCCCGTATTTCGCAAGCTCCAAACATGTCTGGGTTTCCCTGTAGCTTTGACCCCTGGCATCGCTTATACTACAGCCAATCGGCTGACATGGTTTTCGCTGTAATACGCCATACGACTGGCGCTCAAGCATGACTAGTTTATCCATACTCGGCTGGTGCCGAATGCTTATATGACTTGGTTTTGGCCTGTAGCGTACCTGTTAACGCAAACATTGACTGGTATTTCCCATGGCTCGGCAGACGTCCAAACACTGAGCTGGTTTTTCGCATACATTCACCCAAACACTGACTGGTTGTCCTCATAGCTCTCTGACCCAGAGACACTGCGACTGTCTTTTTCTGTAGCTCGTCTAGGCCCAGACACTTGAGCTGTTTCCACTTATAGCTTGGGCTGACTGCTAATGAACACGAAAAATTGATGTTCGCCTTCCCCAGACGGCTGCACACTGACCTTTTATTTTGGCCCATACGGCTTTCAAGCCTCTACACACTGGACTGGATTTTTCCATACATTGCAAATAGCGTACCCAACTGGCAAAGCACTGCCTGGTTTCTCTCTAGACTGCCGACGACCGCAACGCTGGGCTGTTTTTTTCATACATCCAGCCCAACGCAAGAAAACACTGACTCGGTTATTCCTGCATATGCGTCCAGCGATCCTAGAACACATGTTGGGAGCTGTTTGTTGCCCATTCTCACAGATCCAAACAGCTATTACTGTTTGGAAACGCGCGAGGCATCACCGCCACGAGATTATATGAGGCAGTAAAGCTGGTATTTTTATTTTATAACTTCAAAATTAATGTTCACAGTAAAACAGTGAGCTTTTCTTTAGGTGGCTAAAGTATGTCCAGCCACCCATACGGGCTAGGGTACTTCGCGTACTCTTCAATATATTGGATTCGCATGTTTTCATCCCCTGTAGGCTCTTGCGCGTATGTCGGGCGAATAACACAATTAAAGAACACTGGTCTATTTTGTTCTGATCGCTAGTTATCCCCATAATACATCTGACTGGTTTTTTGCCCATTCTATCGGGGCATTACACGGGCAAACACTGAGCTGGGGGTGTTTTACCTATTCTCGCAAGCACTGGTACTGGTTTTTGGGCGGGCTCATACTCCAGACGGCTCCATAGCAGCAACTTACTTGTTTCTCTCGTAGCATGCCACGAGCCGCAAACACTGACTGTTTTCTGTACATCCTGATCGCTTAAAACTTGTCTGAGATTTCACTGCGCACTCTCCGCAAACCGGCAAAGCAGCTGACTGGCTTCCGCTTAGGCAATCAGAGAGTCTCGCAGAGGCGGGCAAAACACTGACTGTGTTTTTCTGCCTAATACTGGGTCCAGTGTGCGCAACATGACTAGTTTACTCAGCACTCAGACGGCGGGCAGAAGTCGGAACTAAACACTGATTGGTTTTCCCATACGTCTCGCAGGTCATGAAAAACTACTGGTACTGGTTTCCCCATACTCTCACTGCCAAACAGTCGGTGGTATCTGGTTTTCTGGTACTCACTTTTTTTGTCTGTATCTCCAGACTAAGCATGGACTGGGGGTTAATGACAGGGGGGGGGTGGGAAAAAAAAAGAGAGAACTAATGTGCTAAATGTCTAAATTTTTTAATGATCGTCTTTCGTACTCAGCGGATGATACTGAACGATCGATTGCGTGCGGGCGCGATCCACGCGCACACGCGGGCTCAATGATTTTGGGGCTCGATTCATTTCAATCACACCGAAAGTATGCGCGTGATCGTTAGGTCGGACTGAAAATATTGTCTGGTGTGTACCTTAGCGCTTAAGGGTATAGTTGCTTGCCACAAGGATTGCAGTGGTCCATCCATTTACTAAGCTAGATAGGCATTATTGGGTGCGCATTTTCTGGTGTCTTGAGTAAATTCTCTTGTGGGCATTCCAAAGAAATGCATTTGCGGGGCCGCACTACTCTCAAGTCATAGCGGCTTTCCAAAAGCGCACAATCAGCTGATCTGTCATAATTCTGAAGGTCCGATTGGACACATTAGATCAGTTAGAATACAATTGGTAGGAACTTTGTCATTGCTCAGCGTCAGGTGCGGTGCGATGGATTTGGCGGGATTGGAGCTTCTAATGGTAGGGGCTGGGCTAATGTTCATTTGTGGTCCATATGTTTTGTCTTTAGGAGTGGTCCGCCTTGCATAAGGCATTTATGTTAATGTTATTCCTATCGACCCCTCTCAGATGAGGAGAGAGCATGTAGCAATAGAACAGCAGTCCCCTCTGGGGTAGTTAAAGATTTCTAAGGGGGTCAATCAGAAATATATATCTACGAGATCTCTGAAACTGCATTTCTGTAAAAGGGCCAAATTACTGTCTTACATTCTACTATGGCTTCTGTTTTCTTCTTCTTCTCTGGCTGTCGCTCGTTTTATTCTTCGCGTCTTCTTTTGGACTTTATCTCGAGTTGATCCTGCCCAGCAGTTTTTGTTAGCTAGAGAAGACATGCGGGGGCATATAGTTTTTGTGCGGTACAAAGGACAATGTGCGGGCATATAGGATTTAAGTGTGTTATCATTCGTAGCTAAGGTAATACCGTCGGGCTAGATACGTTACGCGGCATTCGATCTGCGAATTTCGGCTAGAGCTCATTTATTCGATCCATTCAGAGGCTATTAATGGGTAACATGGCCTCAAATGTTGATATTTCGTATAACGTGTGTATTTTTTCTATGGTCCTTAATAGCAAGATGGCTGATGGATCCGCGCCACAACCCTAGCACCAGTTAGTCTACGAAGGTTACACGTAGTACCTACTGACTCCATACCTTTCGGCCGTCCCTATGAATGTTTTCCATATTTAAGGTTAACTAAAGTCAATAAAAACTATAGTTTAAGATTTCCTCAAAAAGAAGTTTTTTATTGGTTATCAAAGGCAAAGAAAGTAATAGACATAGTCCCCCCGTAGTGCAACCACTTGACCTATGGCTATATTGGCAACAGCTAACAAACCTAGCTAATCTAGGCTTATGCAATTACTGTGGCACAGATGCGCATACCTTAAGGATGGGTAACTTTAAAGGTATATAAATAAAGCTAACTTGCTATATAGATTTAATTCTGGCAATAAAAGTTATGAGTTTTATGGTTGAATAGCATAAGAAGATAACTTGTTGACGCTACGCCCGCTGTTGGCCGCCCCAGAGGTCGCGCTCACCTGCGAGAGGCGTCTTGGCCAGGTAGGCACTATGCCTACTGATAGGCTACTTATGCCATTAATCGGTTTGGCCAAGGGTCCCCTAGATTTAAAGGGGTAAGTGATAAGTCAAAAAAGTTCTCATAATTTTAGATTTATCCTGGGCCATGATAAACTATAATATATTTTTTGTAGTTTTATGGTTCTTTTTACTGTATAAGCAGGTCAAATAAATTACATACCCTCCCATCCGAACGCATGACCCAGGTATACAACCATAGCAGCACCACGGCTACTGATGGCGTACTTAATGCATATCCGTGCTATAGCCATTATGCTTAAGGGTATAACTAAAGTAAAAAAAAAGCTATTATTTAGATTTACCTCCCCTCAACTAACAATTAAAATAGTTTTATGGTTGTAATTACAGCAAAGAAAGATATGACGTGCTGCTCAAGCCAATGATTTACGCGTGGGGGGCACGGCACACACACCTTACAGATCTCTACTTATCGGGCATTAGGGCTGGGGAAGGCCTTACTTTAAGGTAACGAAAGCTCAAAACAAGGAAATTTTGAAAAAAAGTCAAATTAAATCATAAAAATGTTGTTTTTTTTTATCACCTGCCGCAAAAAGCGGGCGCCGCCTAACATTGATACAGGTATGAGGCACAAGGGCTACTGACGGAGCTTTTAGCCCGCTGGCATTATACTGTTGGCATATAGAGGGCATAGCTTAAGTGTACTATGCAAGTCAAAAAAACAAATTTTGAATTCATTCATGCCTGCAAAAAAGTTTTTTTACTGAATCAACTTCTCAACGCCGAGGGCACCGGGTACAGCACGCCTACTGATTCTACTTATGCACAATTAGCAGGTGGGCACGCTATACATTAAAGTGGTAATCAATGCAAGTCAAGATAAAAGCAATGTTGATGCATATAATCAAGAAATAAACTTTGTTTTTTTAAATAATCGTGAGAAGGCCCGCCATAACATGATACAGCTTTCAGGTATGAGCTACAGCTACTGACGCTACGCCCTTCCTATTACTGGGGGGGGGGGGTTATCAGGTCGGCCATAGCTTCAAGGGTAAGTCTTAAAGTAAAAAAAATCTAATTTTGATCGCAATCATCAAAATAATGGTTTTTTTTTAAGCTATCTTCTAACGCGCGACACGGTTTTCTTTCATGTTTTTATGCAACAACACCGTTCTACTCTATCTGGCTTGCTTAATCCACTTACTATGGCAACCTCTACGTAAGGGTAACTAAAGTATAACAAAAAAATATTTGAGCCAATGCAAATCAAAAAAGTTAGTATTTTGATACCGCCGGGCTAAGCGCTATGTTGATAGGGCACTACACACATGCAACTGTACGCCGATACCTTTATAATGCATGTGAGGCGTAATATTTAAATGGGTAAGTAAGAAAGAAAACAAGCAACTACGTCCATCGATCATCATTGACATTATTGATTTTAAATCTGCAGGTCGACAAACAGTGCAGAGTAAGCACCATCACAACTTCCTGCAAAATGCAGTCTTTCAAGCCAGAAACCAAATTGCAAAGTTTATACACTTAAACTTTTCGGCTTTCTGAGTTATGTATGCAATGGTGTAGTAGAGGCATTTTCTGGCGCACCACGGCAGCTACCCATTTCCAGTGCATGGGGCGTTATTACAACATCGGACAAAACTTGGCTTGACAACCAATGGCAGTGGGGGGGGCAGGAAAACAACTATTGCCACTGACTGTATATATATTCATTTCTAAATTTAGGCTCATCCTTGTCTTTACCACTTATTTTCCATTTTTCCTGCACCAGTTTTTGCCCAATCATCAACTTTCCTCTGCTGTTTTTTAAGTTCTATTTTTTTTAGGTATCATTGTCCTTTTCAATCATTCCTTCAACTTATCCTGTCAATGTTATATTTTTTTGTCCTTCTTGTTCTTCTTGACCGGCTTAAAGGGGGCAATGTCCACACCCGCAAAACTATAATGCCCGCCGCCAGTCTATGGCCCCGCATCGGGCTGGTAGTGTAATAATAATCCTTCTACGGCTGTCACATGGGCGGCGGCGAGCATACCATATGGTTCTATAGTACCAGTAAGTGTACAGTAATGTTTATTGGAATAGTACCAGTATGTGTACAGTAATGTTTATTGGTATAGTACCAGTAAGTGTACAGTAATGGTTATTGGAATAGTACCAGTAAGTGTACAGTAATGTTTATTGGAATAGTACCAGTAAGTGTACAGTAATATTTATTGGAATAGTACCTGTAAATGTACAGTAATGTTTATTGGTATAGCACCAGTAAGTGTACAGTAATGTTTATTGGTATAATACAATTACAGTAAGTGTACAGTAATGTTTATTTGTATAGTACCAGTTAGTGTACAGTAATGTTTATTGGTATAGTACCAGTAAGTGTACAGTAATGCTTATTGGTATAGTACCAGTAAGTGTACAGTAATGTTTATTGGTATAGTACCATTAAAAAAACCAATAAAGCATACTGTAACACGTTACTGAAACTGTGACTATACCATAACATTACTGTACACTAACTGTTACTTATAAAAACCAATAACAAAAAACAAAAAATCGAACTGGTACATATAACCACTTTACCTGGTACTATATACCCAAATAAAAAACATTGACTGTACACGTTAACTCTGGTACTATAGAACCAATAAACAATGACTGAACAACTTTTTACTGGTACTATACCAATAAACATTACTGTACACTACTAACTGGTAGCTTATAACCAATGAAACATCTCCACTGTCCCCTTTACTGATACTCATAGATCACCCATAAAAATTTACTGTACCCTATCTTGGTACCTATCAAAAAAAGTAAAACCAATAAACATTACTGTACCTTACTGGATACTATAAAACCATAAAAACATCACGGTAACACTGTACCTTACTGATACTATACAAAATAAAAACCAAGAAACCTTCCTGTATATACACACTTCCACTGGTACTTACCAATACACAGGTACTGTACACTTACTGGTGCTATAGACCATAAACCACTGAACATTACTGTACACGTTACTGGTGCTATAAAAAATAAACCAATATAAAAATAAACGACCGAATAAACGTTAACGTACACTTACTGGTACTATACCCAATAAAAACCATTACTGTCACTTAACTGATAACCAATACATCACTGATACACTTTTTAGAAAATATCCAATAAACATACTGTCCCCTTACTGCTGTAACCATGACACTTACTGTAACATGGGCTACCTCATTCACACCTTACTTTATAATGTTACCACTAATTACTGGTACTACTGAGACAAACCAATAACATTAATGTACCCTTTATGGTACATAATATACCAATAACATTACTGTACACTTAACTTGGTACTCTATTTTTCCAAAAACCATTACGGTAACACTTAATACACTGGTAACTATAACAATAAACATTTATTTAATGTCACAACTTTTAACTAGCGGTACTATGGCCACCAATAAACATTACGTTATGCACTATACTGGTACTATCCAAAACTCTGTAACAGTAATATAACCAAATAACATTAACTGTAAACCACATTACTGGTACATGATCCAATAACATTACTGTACACTTACCACATGTACTAACCACATAAACATTACTGGATACTGTTACTATGCAAAAACTATTACACTGGTACTGTACAGGTATATAGGACCAATAAACTGACTGTAGCACAGTTACTCTGACTAATAAGCACAATAAACAGTTTACTTTCTCGTACATAACATAACCATATCTGTACTTTGTTGTAAACAGTCCAGGAAACTGAGAAAAAAAGCAAGAATTAAAAAGAACACAACGAGAGGCGACAATAATAGGCTATATCATAAGGGAAAGTGCCTATTTGGCTTTATTACACCATTCATCATTGACAACTATAACCTGTTAATGTTACATGTTCTTTATGTGCTCATCTACTTGTAAGATATTGGGATTGGGCTGGCCGTAACTACTTTGTTGACGTTCCCGTTGACAAAACGTTGAAATGAATATAATAAATCCCTGAAGTTTAATACTGGCAGAGGGTCCCCCAGAAAACAAACCAAAATTAACCCACCTTAGAAATGAGGCAAACGGCAGAGGCATTTATAATATTATATAGTGATGAATTGTGGCACTTTTTAAAAAAGATCTTTCTCCAGGTTGTTTGTTCCTTGTGTGAAAGACATTCTGACGGCAATTACCGACATTACTTTACATATACAAACACCACACCCGCATAAAGCCTAGATCCAAAGACAAGATATCAACGGTCCCTCGTTCCTCCTAAAGAAGTTAAAACCCGCCCCCCCAAAACACACAATAGAAACCCCATTAGCAACGCCGTCACAATAACCACACTAAACAACGGATATTTAAAAAAGGCTATAATCCTAACTAACCAGATCATGTTTATTAGTTACCCATTGAATGATGTTTCTTCTTCCTTTTGTTAGACGAAATGAAGGTAAGTCAAGAAGAGGAGCCAATTCATGAGGAAAGGAAATAATGCTGTTCAATCTATTGGAAAAGAATACACTCTTAAAAGATGAATGCAATGTGCTATATAAATCCGCCTATGGGAACAAGTCTGAGGGCATATGAACGAGCCAGGAAAAGAAAAATCTAGAGTACTACAATGAAATCATGGGTGAGACAAAATGAGGCATAGGAAAAGTAATAATGGGGGACAAGCAATGTACAATGCAGTCTGCATCATACTTCTAATGTTAATATGAGTAGTTTTTCAACATGCTGATTTCATGTTTACACTTTTAAGGGAAGTGGTGAGAAACTATGAATTGCTCCTTGTGCTCATTAGTCATTGGCAGGTTATTGGTCTTTATAAATAGGCCTAGACACCTTTAACACTGGCTGGTCGACCACCTGGTCTAATGTTTTGGTCATTTAGAACAATAGATATCTGTATCCTGACTTGACAGAAAGGGGAGTCCACCCCAATGTATAATTCATATCAGCAATTGGACTCCCTCCCAAACCCTATAATCAAAAACCCTGATGTTCCTGGTTTCGAATTGTTTCTGCAGTCTGTCTTCTAAAGGCCGACGCCTCTCTTAAGATTTAATGAGCTCTTTGTGCAACTGCACAGGAGGCATCCCAGACCAACAATAAGTTAATAGCTGTAACATCACCATCAAGGAAATGACTGACTGCCACTACCCAGAGTACCAAGAAAAGAGACTGGCCAAACAAACCCCTCCTATGATAATAGGGTGGGGCGGTTTTATGCTATATAATGAATTTTACTTAGGGAGAGAACTGCTCTTTAAAAGGATCGGTTAATGGTAGCCATACCTTGTGACAGCCATCACATACTACACACAGAAAATTCCATTAGAATGTGTCTCTACATTCTCTATGTGGATTGGTTGTATAGGTGACAATACATGTTGCAATCACTATCATCTCCAATACAATGTTTTAAGTATAGTGTAGGGAGATAACAATGACCAATCTTCTGTCTGGAACAACTGATCCATTGACCAACAATTCGTCTACATTGGGATCAGGCATTATTTTTTTAAAATTGGTTTTTATTATATCTCAAAACAATTAACTTGACATCTATTGATCATTTATATCAGCGACTTTGGAAGTTCAGACATAATACAAACTAACAGTATAAGTTTGTGACTAGGTCATTAATTTGAATATAATACATTAAGTTCAACATCATCATAGTATAATTAGTTTTCTACTGCATTATGTTAGGTCTGCAGCATTTATTGTAACCATCTCAATATTTCTTTATATTATTTAAAAATAACCACCGCAATATTGCGGAACCTTAACCTAATTGAACTTAACATGTTGCCGTGCCATAAGTAATCATTTTCGCTCGTGTGTTGCTGCGAGTATAAAGTATTGGAAGATTACAGAAGGGGAGGAATTGTAGGTAATAATAAGCAATGGACAATGGATTAGGGAGGTTAGTATGCAGGTAGTACACAGGTAGAACTATTGTAGTGAGAAGGCAGGGGGATTATGACACAGAGTTTGTTTCCATGTACCACACTGTTAGTTGGAAGCAGTTATGGATAACGTTGTTTGATATACAGGAAGAATATTAATAAAACTTTCCCCACAGTAGGAACAATTGTCTGACTTTACCTTTTTTTTTTAATTTGCTGGGATTAGGCATTAAGTCATAGTTCATTACAGATCATCAGAGAATCCCATTGGATCGGACAGGATTTCCCTATTAGTACCATATGTATGGACTAAAAGCCTTAAGTCATAGGAAAGTTTTCCATGCATAAAGTAAGTTCTTAACTGTTGTATAACCCTATGTACTGCTCTGTACTGATATAATTTCATACTTCATCAGAAATCTAATTTCTGCATTGTTCACATACCTAAAAGTGGAACAGTTTATACTAAACATAATTAGCAGATACTATTGCCTGTTTTATTCAAAAGGATAAGATACCTCACCTGCTGGTACCTACATTACATGCAGCCACAATCTCTGTAAAGTAGTTGGAAGACATCCAATCTGATTGAAAGTAGTAACTGACCATCTATTTCATTGTCAACGTATACTTTAGCTTTGTATGGGGGTAAATTCAGCCACAAACTATTAACACTGTTCTAAAAAAGTTGTCTGCTAAACAACCTAGAGTTTCTATATTAATCACCACCATTTATAGCAAGACTGGCACTCTAGGAGATATAACCAATACAAACAACTGTCTACCAGTCTAATCCCTGCAGTAAAGTTGATAACCCATAGTTTGTCCTTTACACACAAGCAAGATGACATGATTGTCTTAACCCTATTTAAGATGTTTTCTGTTGGCACTCCACATGTGCACATTGTTAACTGCCAGTTCTTGTGTTTTTCTTTGGTTTTGGTGGTGGGTGACGTTCATCATTCCTTCTCGTCTTCTTCATCCTCAGAGGAGCCACACAGGCGTTCATAGATGACAACAAACACCAGTCAGCCAAGCTACCACAGTGCCAATCCAAAGATGACAAACCCCACCAGCCACGAAAGGTAGTCTCTCTCGTAGAGGGTGGTGAGGCACATAGGTTAATATGGGGTTCTGTGTCCTTCAGCAGCAGACGCGTGTATATGGATTGGAGTGTTCAGGTCATATTTCTGCATCTACAAATAGAGAAAATAGTATAACAGTTAGAGCTCTGCAACAAAATGTGCTAAAATGTGGCCAAGGCCTTCTGAGAGTGAAAAGTTTGAATGGTGTTTTTATGAAGTTAAATGATGGAACTTTCCATTTTTCTTTCTACTGTGAAATTATTTAATCCCCTTTATTGTGATTGAACATTTTGTTGAACATACACCTATTTTAATGTGGCCTACTGGAAATATTTTGCATCATATTTACATTGTTTTGTAGACATCATTTAAGGTATCTCTACAGGAAAGCTAGTTTGGGGTTTTCAGTAATTGAAATGGAGGTAAAGTTGCTGAATATTTCCCCTCCCACTTCTTCAATAAAACCTGCTGGAGCCAGGGGGAATTTGGGGAACTTACCTAGTCTCCACTGTTCCTCAAACAGATACTGACAGAGTTCGTACTGTATGCACATGTGCACATGGGTAGCAAAACATTTCTTTTGTAATGCGGTAGGGAACAGTAACACCTTTTAATCTAGTAACTGTTTGTTATTACAATTAAGAAATACTGATTTATCCTGGCACCTCCTCTCACCTCCTCCCACATTGTTCATGTGTAAATGCATGTACATAGTGCTTCTGGGGATGGCAGAAACATTGTTGCCACAAGTGACTGCGTGGGTTACTTTTGGACTGCATTTTAGAGGGACTACAATTATTTAATTTGGGTCCCGAATGTCTGAAAGGGCCTTAAAGATATATTTGATCATTTGTCTGTTGTTCAGTTCCAATGATGATTGGGCTGCGTTTAAGATTGTATATTAGCACCTCAAAGGGAATGTAAGACTTAGCAGAGCACTTTGGCAACTTAACCAGAACAAAGCTAGGACACATGTTTCAGGCATTAAAACTAAAGCTAAGAAGTGAGATATAACATTCCAGGCAATGGAGCCCTAATGACCCCAGGAACTCATCAAGGGACAGTGCAACCTCTATACAATAAGGTTTTATTGGTACAAATAAACACGTTACACAGCCAATAACCTCACTTACACAGAATGTCCTGTGATAGGAACCTGCTGTGCTCCTGTGTTGCTTCTGAACGTCATCAGTTTGGATAACCATAGAAAGCACTGAGTATTTTCTAGTATCAGAACTGGTCAGTAGAATTTCTTTTTAAATTAATACCAGGTTAATAAGTAACGGCATCAAGTTAAGATTAAACACAATCAGGCACACACATACCATTCTGCATTGGAAAAAGTCCTCAGTAGTTAATGTTGTATCAAACCATACACTATAGTTGTAGATGCCTTTTATTGTTTTATATCTGGCAGGGTGGCCATTTCCTACAGCTAGTAAATAGTAAACAAACACTTAGGGCCTGATTTTTCCAGGCATGCTGTTAAAAATAGGGATTAAACTTGTGCTAACTAATATTGAATAGGTTAGTGCAAGTTTAACTCCATAATTGCACTGGCTGCACCATTTCACAAAAGACACCCATCGCATGCCATCGTAAACGCAGGCGCAAACTCGTAAAAAACGCGCAGGTGTGGCCTAGCCCTTAAACCTTAGGGGGTCAATGTTGGGAGGGTGATTGGCCTATATACAAATTTTAGTTTGGGGGGTGGACATTCCCTTTTAAGAGCATGTCAACCCCCCAACACGTTCTACCTCACAACCAGGACTCGCACTTTTGCAATCCTGACCTTATTCCCGGCATCCCTGAAAGAAGATGGTTACTTTGAATTCTGTTAGCCGATTCTTAAAGGAACTGTAAACTCACATTGAAGTCTTTGCCCTCCGTTTGTATTATTCCCAGGGAGGTGAGAACGCTTATTATGTGAATAATATTTTGCTCAGGGGACCGGAACTTACCTTCGCTCCGCTCGCAGCCGCTTCTGCACAGAACAGCTGTTTCTGTCCCGATCGTGCGCCCTACACTCTTGTATTAGCGCGCATGGCGCGAAGAGAGCGCGCATGGTTGGGACACAGCGGTTGTTAGAGCAGGAGCGGCTGCGAGCAGAGCGAAGGTAAGTTCCAGGTCCCCCGAGCAAAATATTATTACAGGGAGGTGAGAATTACAACGGGGGCAAAGACTTCAAATGTTATGTATTGGGTTTCAGTTCCTTTAAAAAGAATCAGGTGTTTGCTGGTAATAATACATAATAATTTGTTCAGTCTTTTATTTCTATAACAAGACCATACAATGAGATTGAATCCCACTCCCATAATGCAAACCTGCTGCATCAGTAATAAGGTATTTCTAGGATAAATATGATTATTTGGACTACCAATGGAACATAAACTACATTATTCTAAAATAACGTCACTTACAACCAAAAATGTTGGTTAAATTTGATATATTTCCATGTCGTTATAGTTTGTTGGGGTTACGGCTTTCACCATAACTGTATTCCACATATGGCACATTACCTGTCATAGTATTTCTATGTGTACAGCTCAGACCCAGCATATAATTACCGATCCAAGGCACGGTCAAAGGAATATAAGAACAGGCCATGTGAATGCTATTTATCACTGGAACGAATAAACTCTAAAACTTGCTTCCCTTAACCTTATTATGTTTTCAGAATGTTTCTTTCCTTCCCTTGGCTATTGGCTACATAACATGACTAGCATTAAGGCTGGTTTCTAGAATGTATAGCGACATATGTAATAGCACACAGTGCCATGTATTGTAGAGCACTCATCCATCTCGGTATCCTGTAACACACTGAAAAATACTGCATTGATTAACTGCGTCTTCTCTATTTCATTATTACTTTTACCCTTAGTTCCCTCGTTCATTTCTCTCTCTTTTTCTTCCAGAAGCCTCTTTTTAGTTGGGAATGAGTTTCGGGCCAAAAAACCCCCGGAATTCTCTCTAAGTGCCAGATAGGGAGAGTTATTCTCTTCCCTTAGTTATAATTTATACACAGTCATTAACAGCACTTTAATGATAAGTAACAGGAGATAGTTCATCATTGTCATTATCACTGTCAAGGTGTTTCCCTGCCTGACAGGGAATTTTATAGACTTACCTCCATCGCAGGTATAGCTAGGTCTGTCTGTGTGAAGAGAGCAGATCCAAATGGCAGGACACCACAGAGAATGCGCTCAAGAAACAGTTATCCTATATCAGTTGTACCTGGAAGGGAGATCAGCTGACATTTGTCTTGTTGGATAACCTCTTCCTTGCCAGAGTTATCAAGAGAAAGCATCAAGCCTGGTTCACATGAAATGACCACTGTGTTCTGTGCTAGGTTTATTAGTTATGCTTGGGCTATTGTGGCACTGGGTGCTGAGGGTATCAATTGTGCGCTATTATCCAAATTAGGACACATTCTAGGACATTGTGTGATTGCGGCAGAGGGATGTGAAATTCTGTAAGCTGATTCTCAGATGGCAAAGCTTGTATATGGCAAAGTGATGTTTTTTTTTCCAAATGGGGTAATACTGCAGGGTGACAACAGATGCCAGGAAAAGGCTTGTACTAATCTACTGTAAAAAAAAAAAAAAAATGCAAAATTCAGTAAAATCCCTTTAACAATTGGTAGATTGGAGTCCTCATCTACTGCATTAGCTGACCATACACTGCAAAACCTCCATCGTACCCACCGCATTAGACAACGACATAATTTTGCTGTCAACTTTAGATCAAACATTAATAGACATGATGGGGAATATATGGAGATAAAACACCAGGCTTTTTAGACATTAGATAGATTCAGAGTTGAATTTTGCAAAATATCTAATAAATGAATGGCCGGTATTAGTGGATAGGTCACTGAGCATAATAGATAATATTAAAAAAGGGAAAGACTGTCAGTTTGTGCAACCCAAAATGATTGGTAGCTGCTGTGACAACACAGAGCTTGAATGATTGGATCTGTCCTGGAGAGCAGCTCTGGTAGTCTGTGTTCACACAGCATCACCCATAGGAAACAAATACACATTTTTCTGTGCATTTTTCTCCTATGCAGAACGGGGAACCAATTCATTTCTGGATACCAATATGTGCAGCAGTGCTTTTTATAATGAACTGCTCGCGAACGGAACTCTATAAGATGTCCCTAGGAAATGCCATGCTGCTTTATTTAAGCCTGGATAAAGAGTGGAAGTCCAGCCGAATGTTGCCTGAGATAATCTCAAATTTGGGTGAATAAAAGGAACATTTTTTGCAACTTATTTTGACCATTCTACTGCAATTTGTTTGTTTGTGTTCACGTACTAACTGTCACCATTCAGCCACACAAAACTATACATAAAAGAAAAGATTATGATAATAAGGCACTTGATTGACAGCTGAAATGAAGGATGTTTCACAGTGGATATCTAAAGAAATAGGGGACAGATCAACAAAAATGCACATGGATAGTTGGGAAGAATTATAGTTTCTGGAAATGGGCAATTAAAAAAAACAAATGTTCCAGTGTAAATATCCTTTAAGATACTGTTTAGATATATCTCTAAACAACCTGCAAACTCGTGAAAAGTTAGCAAGGTTTTATAAACTAATTTTGACAACAAAACTGGTCATTTTTATGCATGGAAGGTTCCTTAAAACAAATAGTTGCTTAAAAAATGACCATAGTGTGAATATATATTATTATATATAGAATAGAATCTGCTTAAAATTGGTCTTTCTGTAAATTAAAAAGTAATTAAAGTAAATTAACTAGGGGATGTTACCTATTACAAAAACACTAAATTTACACTGAAGGGATGTCCGGCCCCAAACTAAAATTTAACCCACTGCTGGACGCACTCTGTAGTGTTAAAAAATCCTTACGTTTCTCCTCGGCTCCATATGTTGTCCTGCAGTGTCTATAGGAGCTTCCTGTGTGTAAATAGGTATCTGCCTCTTTCAAGTCCTCCTAGAGGACTCTGGCATGCCAGGGAATCCCTCTCTCCCTTCAACATATCCATTGCTAAAAAAAAACAAACACCAGGCTGTTTACATAACAGAATAGTATTTTCCTATTTGTTTCCAGGGTGTGTTACCTATTTAACATCGTATACCCTTGTAATAGCATACACAAGGGGGCTAAGGAAGAACTCAGTATGCAGTAGTTACAATTACATATAATGGAAGTGCTACTGATCTGACCAAAACATTATTACAAACAAAAAGATGATCAATGTGCTAATTGTCTTGAGTCTTTTTTCTAGTTCTTGAGTCATCTAGTTGCACATTTCCCAAAAACATGAAACCAACCAAGGGGATGTATGCCCAAGAAATTACACAAGGTAATTAGTTAGGACCTTTTATGATACTATTGTATAAAATAGGGCCCTGGAATGTGCATTGATCATCTTTTTTCTTCATTTGTCTTGTAATAGGAAACGCTTCGGTTTTTTAAGCAGTATCCTGTTTACTGGCATTAAAACAAATATATAGATATATGATTTTGAAGTAATGTGACTTGTTTATGCCTACAGTAGACCACATTCAATCTCTAAGCTGACTGGTTCGCCCCAGGTTCTATTTTATGTTTTTTTCATAGAAATGTAAATTAATCCTTACAACTACATTAAAGTATTGTAAACTGAAAAATTACTTCATTTCAATCTATAATGAAAACAGCAGCACTTACTCTGAGTAGTTTGTCTTGCTGCATGACTTCAATCTCTGTACTTGTTTTGCTCAAGTTCAGTCCCTCAGTCTCCCCAGCCCCCTGCCAGACTATCTGACTCTCTGTGAGGGCAAGCATGCTCAGTAATCCCTATGAGGCAGCATTGTGAGAGGGAATTTCCCACCATGCCATTCATGTACCAACTGTCACCATTCAAGCTACAGCAAATCTATACATAACAGTACATAACAGAAGAGTTTATGATACTAAGGCCTTGATTGACAACTGAAATGTAAATGTTTCAGACTGGATATCTAAAGAAATAGTGGACAGATCAACAAAAAAAACGGTAGTGATAATTGTGAAGAAATTTCCCAGTGTACATATCCTAAGACTTGTCATTGTTTTAAATTGAAAATACATTTAATTTTGTTGATTTTACATTTCTAATTCATCACTTTTTTCAATGTTAGGAGTAAATTGTTGACAATTCTAAAACACGTGAATTATGTATTTTACAAATGTGGACAATACCAGTGCTGAATATTATTTCCGCATTAATGACCCCTGTATACCTGCAAATTACCATCTCCAATGTTGTAAAGGGCCTAGTACAGTTTATAAGTGCCTTGTGCATTGCTCAGGTACAATTGCCAGTAACCCCCATCATGCAATAAGTTTCAACCGCACCCAGGGGGAGCCCTGTTTCTCTCACCTGCACCCTTAATGCAAACCACCCTATAATAACATGGCCACGTGGTGACTTTCTCTAGGATGTTCACAACCTAATGGATGGCTATGTCGCTAAGTGACAAGTAACTTAGAAATAACTACTATGTTCAGTTTCCTGAACCACTAACAACTAATCATTAAAGGGGAAGTTCAATGCAAATAATTTACTTAAAGAAAAAAGAGCGTTTATCATCCTAATGACCATAACCTCCTTCATGCATATTGTCTGTTTAAAAAATGCTTCTGAAATACTGACTTCCTGTTTGCAGGACCCCTAATAGAGACCATTATGGTTTTGCCCTTGACCCAGTGCCTAGGTTGATTTAGTTGCTCAGTAGAGATCTGACGTTTGACCCCATCCAACAGCAATCAGTAGTAATACTGTTAGGAACATTCCATGTTAGTGTACATTCTGGTAAGAAGGAGGACCATTACAGAACCTGAAATGTCAGCTCACTAATGTCAACCGCAGGGAATATCAAGGGTATAAATTCAACTGTTTTTCGAAATGGAAGAGAATATGTATATAACTAGTATGTAAATATAAACAAAGACTTTAAAAAATATGATATTTTCCACTGAACTTTCCCTTTAACCTATTGAGAGCATGGGTTGAAAAGTAGAATTTCCAATTGCATTCATTAAAAAAAAGTTTTGAGCTTTTAATTTGAAAAAAATAAACATTTTTGTTTATCACTGTTATCAGCTGGACATAACATCTCATATTAGCAGATAAATGTTACATCTACAGGGTCTCTAGTTTATGTGTGCAGTCTCCATGACTCCATGAATGAAGAGAAAACAATGATCCCTAACAGGGTTTAAAAGTTTATAGGTACTTGACACATTGAGATTAAATCTGCACAGATGTTATCCTTAAACAATGCACCCTTCGTCATGTGACCATGTGAGCTCTGAGCTGTTCTATAACACTGACCCAGTCACTGGATAATACGTAAGTGTTACAGGTGAACCTGTTACCCCAGTAGATACACTAGTTGCTCAGTACGTTCCTGTTCCCAGCAAAAGATGCAATTACACACGACTATGAAGATGAACTCTTTGTCTTGCGTTGTGGTGCCTGAGAAAACCTTTCTAACTCGTTCATTTTCAAACACTGCAATAGGAAGGGGAAGGGTGAGCAGAAAACAGGCAAGCTATTAGGCCATCACAAAGGTTTTCAGGCAGTGAATAAACTCATCTATAATGCACTTATACCTATAATAGAGAGATTCTTTGTAAACATAGTCTCACATTTTTATGTTTTGAATTTAGTTCATTCAACGCAACCTTGAATTGCAAACATAAAATAATGCTAGCAAGCGGTGGTATTCTAGAGCCCAGGGTGTACAGATTAGTCAGATCACCTCTAGCTAGACCCTACAAGATTGTTAGTCCTGCCCTTCTCTTCCATCTACATGCCTCAACTTCCAATATGTGGGACTGGTGGTTTCACACCCCACCCTTAAAACCTTTCCAGAATGATGCCAACCAACCCAATATTGTAAATTAATCCTAAAATGAATATACGGTGAACAGAGATGGGCAAACTTCCTAAAGTTCGGTTCGTTTTGAACTTCAGTAAATTAAAAATAGTTTGAAAACGAACCCATTAAGTCAATGGGGACTAATAGTTCTAATAAAATACATTTAAATAGCAATGGCTCTGGGAGCTGGGAAATGCCCAGGGAACATGTACATATCACCCAAACTTGTTTAAATACTAATTTTTCCTCACATTGGGCTATTTCAAGCTTCCTCACTGAATTTTCAAGTTTACCGAAATCAATCGGCACATTCGAGGGTTCACGCAGAATTTGAGGGTTACCGAACGCTGCATTCAAAGGGTTATGGCCTAATTCGAGGGTTAGTGACACTACATTCGAGGTTATTGTCGTATTCGAGGGTTACAGAATGCGGTATTTGAGGGTTATGGTCAAATTCAAGGGTTACTAATGCTACATTCGAGGGTTATCGCATTCGCTAAGCTTCGAATTTGGGGAATTAGGTAACCCTTGAATTCAGAATAACCCTCGAATGAGCCTTCTGTACCTCTCGAATACGGCCATTACCTTGAATGTAGTGTTCGCTAACACTCAAATTTGACCTAAACCTCACTTCTAGGGTTCTGGAGTTAGAACATTTGAGAATTAATGAAAGTATGTCTGCAAGTTTGAAAAACCAAAAGTTTTAGTTCGAAAGTTATCTAAAAAAACCAAGTTTGAAGAAGTTTTGTAAAAAGTTTGTCTTGAACTTGGGTTCGGGTTCAAGTTCTAGTCCATCCCTAACGGTCTGTTTTGCCTTGTCTTGCCTTCATTTTACCTACAGGCTCAATTTACAGTCTCACTCACTTCAAACGTCAAGCCATGTGACCAGAGGCTCATAACTGTATTGTTCCTTTTTAAATCCTAGTTCCATGTCCAGCAAGCATAGAGAAAGTGGTATTTACAGTGTTGTATATTAACAGTAAAAATAACAATTACAGTGGATTGTTTGCATTAATAGTTTGAGGTATTGCTATTTACGTGTTTCAGTAATACAATGATATAACCCTTAATCCTTTTTTTCTAATTAATTGTGCCCACTGGGCCAAGATGCAGTCATGAAACATGTTGCAGCACTGTAGGTTTGATACCATACTGGTGATCTTGCAGATAATTGAAATTAGCACCATTTGGATGCAGATAGAATGTAAAACAGGGGGGAGCAGAAAGGGACACTTAAAGAAGAAAAAAGAAATAATATTGGTAATAAAAATAGAGTGAAAGAAAATAAGGGATAAAGAAACATGGTATGATGGGAAGAAACAGAACAGAAATACAGAAAAAAAATAAAGAAGAAGAATGAAAGGAGAGAGAAGTGTGACGGTGGGCACATGTGCCATAAGTCTGGGTGACAATTCTCTCCTGAGCTATGTTCACTCCATACTGGGATGCTCTTGTATCTTTAGAAGATAGAATTATATTAATCACTTGTTAAATATTGATATAGAGCGGGCTAATATGTGCCTGTGCTGTTATGATGTTAATTTTTAACAACAAATCAGATACCTTTTACTGGTCTACCACACACATAAAAAATTCTATAATGTCTGATTGGTTGCTGATGATTACCAACATGGGGAAACATTTTTCACCTCTTATTAAAACAGTGTTTTATAAGGCAATGAGAGGAGGAACAAAGCTTAGCTCACCACAACCTGCAGAACAGGAATCAATATTTACAGTTATGCTAATATGCAAGGAGCCTTATCCCTGATCTCAGCAGCTAAGGTGGTAAGAAAGTGATAGGTTTATATCCGCATGCCTGTTCTAAGTATGACATTTCCATTTTAGTAATGCTCATTATTGCTTGTGAGGTTTTTGAATTAAAAGTTGAACTAAAACGATTTTAAGTAAATGATATTGTGTGTTGCATATGCTGCATATGGGTGAGCCTTACTTGGCCAATCTACTGGGTTACCAGAAAATGTATTTTGTATTATGCTAGGGGTGAAAATATGGAATTCCCACTTACATACCACATTAATATGTGTGTATTACTGAACTGTTCAGGGGCGTAATTACCATGGGGGCAGGGGAATCAACTCAGGGGGCCCGGGAGCCAAATCTTATTCCCTATGAACAGATACCCTCCTCCACGAAAACCACTGTAATGAAGCACATTAGGGGCCCCATTATAGTTTGCTAACACTTAAAATGTTATTATTGGAAAGATGACACTTCCTACTAACATGCGTTTGAACTTGTTTCGTTGAATGAAGATTTGTATTGTGTTCATATTAAGGATACTTTGGCATGAGAAGATAAACTAAAACAAGCCCAACCTTTACAAAATGTGAAATCACCTCAAGAGATTAGCAAAAAGCAGAAGAGTAACCCACTTACAGCGAGGATTGTAGTTCACTAAGCATTTGCGGCACGGCCACACCTTACAAAATCACCATAATATAAAAACATCTCATATTATATCTATGGCACTTTCTTATGAACATTAGAGGGCTTATTTAGAGGTGTAAATATGTGCCAATGCTATTATCAGATACCTTTTACTGGTCTACCACAGGCGTAAAAATTTTTAATAATGTCTGAATATTTCGATGATTACCAAACATGGGGAAACATTAAAAGGAGACAAAATCTAATTTCTTGTGCACCCCAAAGCGGCTGCAAGATCCATGTAAGAAATGTAATTTAACATTCTGGAAATTGGCCTGTATCATCCGATAATTTTCGCATATTGATTTTAGATTCTATATAAGTAAATCTGGGAAAAGTTCCATGATCCCAAAAATCCAAGTGTTACGTTGGAACTTTGGAACTGCCGGTTTCTGAGTTGGTACCGGACTTCACCCCTGATATCAATAAGGATGCATAGGCTGTCAATAACTTCTGATTGGAGATAAGTTATTGTTGTAAATTGTTATTAGGTTAAAATTTCAGTTTATTTTCTATATAATCCTCATGTGAATGTCGCATTTGGTAGTTACGATATTTTATAGGATATCGTAAAAATACTGTCCATGTAAATGCCCATCGTACTGTGATGGATCACTATTTTTGTATGTTATTTAGGTATCAATTATTAAAGGAGCTTTGTGCTATTTATGGAGAGGTATTTCTGTTGTATTTAATAGATCACTGGACTGAAGTTAAGTCTTGAAGACGTTTCGCTAGTCATCCGACTGGCTTTCTCAATTCAGAATGACTTGTACAAGAATCTGTGGCATTTGTACCCTGGAAAATCCCAATACCATATCACACCAGGTGTAAGGGCGTGATTGGATACTTTACTACCTTCCCAAAGATACCACAGGAAAAAGAAAACTGAGGGTCGCACTCCAAATCGTAAGAACTTTATTGTGAACACACATTTCCATCTCACAACGTTTCGGGGGATGCCCCCTTCTTCCCCAAAGATACCCTGAAGAGACTAACCGGACCCTGTCCCTCCTCGCTAAGTGCCACCTCCTGCTCTGCTTGTGCGAGCTGTCGCTTTGAGCACAAGCAGCAGTGATGCGTTTCCTCTGTCGCTTCTTACAGGTATTAGCCTTGTTTGCACTGGTGCACCTTTGTCTGACGCCGTGACCAGGAAGCAGAGAGGGTAGCACGGCAAGAACGGAGAGGACCAAGTCGGTCAGTCTCTTCAGGGGCATCGTTGGGAGATAATAAAGCAAAAAGGGTTTTGAGGGTGTGCTAAACCTAAAAATACATTTTATTTCATGTCTGGACATGCCCTTAAGAATACCCCTGCTTTATTGTACACCCTTTAATAAATTAGTGCAAGTCCATCCCATGTAAATGTGTACACAACTAATCACCCTCACCCGCAAATAGTAATACTTACCAACATAAAAGATGTACCACAGAAGGCAGATCTTCAGCTTTCCCATCGTTTCTGGTTCACTTATGAATTTGCACATGCTCAGATTCCGAGGAGTGCGCAGGGAGCAGCCGTCAGTCATTGGCTGTGGAGTCAGCTGCCATTGCTGCTACCTGTATATTTGAGAGCAGCATAGAAGGGCAAAACACAAAGCTAAGATCTGGTTTTGGTACAGCTTCAAGTTGGTAAGTGGGGTTGGGGGGTGATTAGGCTATGTATCGATTTTAAATTGGGGGTGGACTTGCCATTAAATTAAATTGCAAAGCAACTTTTAATTTTATTACCAGCTGCATTGCAAACCTTTATTGGATGTAAGTAATATAGAATATTTTTTTCATTGCACAGCCAGTACGATTCATTTGGAAGTTGTATCACGGTGCTTTGGCTTTGCAGAGTTACACTATTCAGACTGGGTTCCTACTAGTTTGTTAGATAGCCTTGCCCCTTCATCAACTGAGAAGGTATGCAGAAAAGAACACAAGCCTGTATATGTTCAACATTCTACAATCATCAACACCTGACATAAAAAACATATTTTTATTGTATATAAAAACATAGGGAAGGCTTTGCACAGGCGCATTACATTAACTTTTCCGGCAACTCCCTGCACTAACCCATAACTCTTGTCCGGGCTCATTCACACTATAAAACATTAACCCAAAAGCAAAAAGGCAAACCAAAAAAAGCGCTGTTGTGTGTTTTCTGTATTTTTATTTTGAAAATAAAAAAGGAAGTTTTAAAGGGTAACCTCCACCCAAAAACAACTTGCAAAATTGGATTCTATAATTCAACTTGAAGATAGATGAATCTCCCATCAATTTACAAGCTGAGATTGCTGCCTGTGTTAACTTCACACATCATGCTGGCCTCTGTCGCTCCCTGTTGGCAGTTTCCCAACTCAATAGAGCTTGGTCGAAGTGCTGCCCCCCAAGGGGCAGTCAGTCCCAACCACTCTTTAACTCATTATACTATTAACACCTGATTCCTTACCCCTCTGTATCTCCCAGTAAGGTCCCAGTACCCCCACCCACCTCCCATACCTAGTTTAAAACATATCCAACCCTCTAGTCATCTTCTGAAAACAGCTGCACCGCCATGAGTGAGGTGTAGGTCATCCAAACTTAAGAGCCTGTAACTGACAGATAATTTGCCAGTTCTCCTGGTTTAAGTTGAAACATAAGGTTCACTTGATTAAAGGGACACTATAATGAAAAAATGACTTTGCCTCATCTAATCTAAATTTGATACATGTAAATAGCACTTACTCTGATTGTGTGTGTTGCTGCATACCTTCAATCCAGCACACTTTGTTTGTAGAGCAGTTCCCCCCCTTCCTCCTTTAAACCCTTCCATCCGGCCTGCCTTTTTCCCACAACCAACTATCAAGCCTGCACACAGCAGGTGGGGTGTTCGAAGAATTATAGTTTCCAATTATGGTCAATTTAAAATAACCTATTTTCGGTATATGCCCTGTACATGTATTTTAAAGGGGTGTAGATGGTTGCTCCTTTCATTGTATGTGTGCAGTTATTGTTTGGTTTGATTAGGGTTCAAGTGAAATTCACCACCTGTTTCCTTTAATACTAAACATATGTAAACCCAAAGTCTGCTATTAATTACAGTTGAACCTTTTTAAATCACCAGTTTCCCTTGCATCAACAGCTTTCAATATCAAATATTCACCAAAATAGACATGACAACAGTATATAAACCTACAGTGGCATCACTATATAGCCGTATATATAATCTAATCTATTTTGTTCCGTGTGGCATTCTCAGGAACTGCTCCTGTGGTAGTTACACCTCTGATTTCAGTTGAAACTATTATATGCTACTGTGATTGTGTATTTTATTCATTTTGTAAATGACTTCCAGAAGGACAACGGTTTTGGTCTTTATCAGCTGTAGCATTGGCAGGGGCTGTTGGTAGGGTAAGGAGATGTGATTCTATTGATCTCAAATTAATCCAGTCTTCCTTAGCGCTCAGTGAGTACCTGCTGCCCTCCATGGTAATTGCAGTCACTGCCCGGCAGCGCCATGCATATAGACTCTCCTATTGGGATCCACCTTTGCTCATAAATATTTTTTTTTCTAATGGAGCCTGATTTGAAACAACTTTCCATTTGCATGTCACACTTTTTTTTCTTTTTGAGAAACCAGATCAGTGTAAATGCGGTCCCCCATGTATTGTAAGTTGCCGGGTTACACCATGGTTCTTCTTTTGTTTATGGCACCAGCACCATTCAGAATTTCAGGCTACATTGCTGTGTCTAGAGCTTCTCCTAGACCCTCCATAGCGGCAAGCTGATGGGAAGTTTCCAACGATTTTCACCACCTTGCACCATCTATCATTCTAGCCCATATAGCTGACATCTGCCAAGTACTGTGGGATTGTCCAAAAAAATTCCAATCAGTTTGACCCCTTTTGCTCATAGATAGTGAAATATCATACGTTAGTCTATTGAGCACCTAATACAGGTCGTATATATTCAATGGGAAATCTCCAATCTGTGAGTCTTCCTGGCATCTCTTGCCCTCCTTTGACTTTTTCCTGTGACTAAAGCTATAATTAAGTCAAAACTGTGCCAAATCTGAAATGCTAACAGTGAATAGTTTAACATACCATTCCACATTCCCCTTTTAACAGCCACATATATAGAACGAACAAAGAGAGCTTCGGGGGAAGAGAATGACGTGACCCTAATCTCTATGCTGGAATTTCTCATTACTGTACCTATTTAAAGGTGGAATGCTAGAAATCAGTCAATAAGTTCAAAAGGTAAAATGTAAAAGTTGTTGAGAATAAGGCAGTCATCCAGCACCCTTCGACTTTTCTTCACAAAAGTAAGTAAGAATTACTCCCCTTCTCGTTATCTTCTCAGGTCTCTCCCTCACGGTTATGTGAATGTGGCATCCTTAAGTTAAGGACAATGTATTGTCAAAGCTCTGTCCTACCTCAGTCTGGGATCTATCCAATGGTTTTTCATTCATGGAGAACATGACTTCCCTTAGTCAAACACAACCGTACAGTTTCCTTTGATCTTGTCTTACTTCACATTTAGGCTGAGGCCACACTGCAACGCACAGGAATCCGCACACAAAATCACGAGCGTTATCGACCGATTGTGTGCGCTTGTCTTGTGCGTTCGCGTTGGGCGCATGCATTTCACCTTTTCCGCGTATGGAAACCTGCGTTACGCACCCAAATGGTGAACGCATGCAGTTACCAAAATGCGAACGGCACGCCCACTCGCATGCGCATGGAAATTGCGGGAATTTTCGTGTTCCACGATTTCCAATTTAGCGAAAATCACAGACGCAATAGCGAGCGCGAAACGCGTGCGCAAAGGGTCGAAAAACGCACTAGTGGGCCATGCCCTCACTGCTTACCAATCTTTAAGTTATCGTAGAAGGATATATTACATAATGACCCCTTACTGAAATATACAGATATAGATATTACAGAGGAGTTCCGTAACCAATGAGAAGCACAAGTAAATAATATAATAACCACAAGTTTTGGGACCACTCTCCCTCTCTGGGACCGTCACTTGCAGGCTGTCAGCTCCTCAGTTCTTAAAATCCATCATATCACAAAAATCAAATTCTTGTTTATTTGCCCTATGTGAGATCTCTCCACAACGATTCGGGTGGAACCTTGATAAGGGTGGAGGTCCACCCGAAAAACTGTTGCTGGGAGAGACTCACATTGGGTGAATAAACAAAATTTTTCAAAGAGCTTTGGAGCCTCCAGGTGCCATTTTTGTTGATTTCATATAGAAGCACAAGGCCACTTTCTGAGTGCTATTATAAAGGCATGGAACTCCGGGGTGATATCTGATATCCATATAATTAAAGTAGGGGATCATTATGTTTTTATGTACCCCGTGTACTGAATATATCTGTGTCCCAAATGATCCTGGACTCACAGTCAACAGCCCATGCCTTCACCCTCTCTCCACACACACACACACACTCACCCACAAACACACACAACATTCATCCATGCCCTTCACCCTTTCTCTAGTGACCGACCATTTCACACGCCGCACGTTACTCAACCCTCCTGGCACTGCAGTGATTTGTTCCGAACTCTTCGTGATCACTCCTCTTCTACTGCAGGAGTCAGTACCATCGCGTAACCTGCAAAGTAAATGTAAATACGGACATACTATCATTTACATTGCGGAGTGCGCGATAGCTGCTGATTCCTGCAGTAAGGGTGAGGCCACACTGCAACGCACAGGAATTGCGCACAAAATCGCGAGCGTTATCGCACGCGATTTGTGTGCGCGATTCTTGAGCGTTTTGCGCTCAGCGTTTTGCGCATGCGTTTCGCCTTTTCGCGTTATGGACACGCATGCGTTAATGCACAAAAATGTGAACGCATGCGTTACCAAACGCAAACGGACGCGCAATCGCTGGTAGAGGACCGAGCGACGGTGAAACTGTTAGTAGCCTTCCTGAATGTATATTCCTGCTGATTATAATGATATTATTGGTACAGTTGGGTCTCATAGAGACCCATTAGGGGTAGATTATATATTTATTTACCTACACCCTACGAGAATTCAATAGGATATATGGTTTCATTGGTTCAAAATGCTACAAAGTATATGTAGTTTGTATTTAAAGCTGTCTACACACTAGTTAGATATAATGCATTTACCATCTAACTGCCCGTAGTTCTTACCTGCAAATTCCTAAATGTTCACCATCTGGGATACACTTTACAACAGGTCTAAGTCGATCGGAAAAGCTTGTTGGGAGAAAGTTGCGGGCACATCGGCAGCTAAGTTAGTAGTGTAAAGCTTCATACACACTGTAATCGTGGGTGCTGATCTTTTGATCCCTTGATGTGTATGCATGGCCATTTTGGCTGATATCATGCCGTGCATTGGCACATGGCTGTCCGAATGGCCGTTCAGTTGAAGATCTGCCTGACTGACCGACCACCCATTTTGCCCAACAAAGTAACCCATAAACGGCACAATTATTGGGCGAAATGTCCGTGCATACAGATCATGCGTCGCAAGTCGGCCACCATTAACGCACGTAGTATGAAGCTAAAGGGCACCTTAAGTCTAACTTTCTCAAATCTGTGTATAGTGCCTCAATAACGCTAGCACTTGTATCTGTGAAATAATCTCTCTCTCCACTATTAATGAGTATTTTCTCCAAGATGGGTTCCTGTCATACAACACCAGCTTATCCTACACATATAACCCACCGTAGATGCAGTGGATATCTGTAGAGTCTGCTTTACCCCCAAAATGGAAGGTTAACGGGGCATTCCAGGGAGAAATAGTTATATCAAAGAACTAAAAATGGAGGTGTACAACTGGAGGACAGGGAAGAACAGGACCTGTGTGGACTGGGGGCAACACAGAGACGTGGCCCCTTTTATTGTTACGACGGCATACACAGGCATTTTTGGATGAGTATTTTTGGGTATATAGGCATTTATCCACATGTGAGTGCTTTACCTTTTTGGAGTTCAAGTTGTGCCATACCATTCAATATGTAACAACGGGACTTAACACCCCCTTCTTAGGACCACTTCCCTGAAGTTGACAGTAAGTTTCCTGTTCTTTTTGGACTCATGGTTGGTTACAAATAATACCACGATACTGGAGAGCAGTAGGAGTTCGAATCGTTCCAACCCCATTAAGTGTGAGCAAATGAAGGAACTCACTGTACACTACATGGGTAGCACAAGGTTGCAGAGAAGAGCTTACTAGAGACATTTTACAACTATGGCAGGCTATTTAAATTATGTGTGACCTTGTGGCATACCATCACACCAGAGGACATGTCCCAAAAGCAAGGCAAAGAGTGGCTTGGGAGAATTTGCCCACTGGCCCCAGTTCCTCCTCTTTTGGAGGGAGGGTGATTCAGTATCTAAGCATCATTTCTGACCAACAGACAAAACATTTTACTATAGGTGTTGAATTTAAATTACATGTTGGGCAATAAAATTACATACAGGGTAATAATTTAACAAACCCCCCCCCCTTCCATATATGTACCCAGGGTAGGACCCTTCCCTTCCCTCTCTCTGGGAATGAGAAGACATACTTGGTGCTGAGTGTGTCATAGGACAAGGTCCAGATGAGGAAGGGAGGCATGGGATACCGTTGATTGAACTTTGTTTTAAAGGGATTTAATCAACCCATGAGGTGAGGATATAGCATTTTAGGTCTTATCTGGGGGTACTCTAAACTTAGATAAGGGAGGGGGGGTGCTTATCTAGAGTATACATTGCATTTCATTGTATAATCTGTTGTATTCAATTAGAATCAACTGGATCTTGAAATGTAGTTCTCGTGAAGGACGTTTCGCTAGTCATCCGACTAGCTTTCTCAATCAGAAATGACTTGTACAAGATCTGTGGCAATTAGTACCCTGGAAAATCCAATTAGCAAGCAAAGCAGGTGTTTTAGAGGGTGTGATAGATAGGGCTAAGAGGTGTTATAGGAACGCCCAGAGTAAGGTGTCTAACAGCATTGTACATGCGAGACAGTTGGTGTCGAACCCCCCCCGTATTTAGGCTGGTTCTTATTTCACATAAATGGCTCCTTAACACCTCTCTTGACCAGTCAGTTCCTTCGCGCAGTATGTAACATTACAATCTTCAAGATATGTCCTCCTGAAGATGCAGCAATCAACCTGTAACATACAAGGTGGCAAAATATCAGCTAATCTCTAGGGACCTTTTGGGTGGGAAGTTATTCTAAGCATCACATCCATAATCTAGGTTCTACCAACAGATGTGAAGAACTAGTAGTCCTCGGTTAGAAGAAAAATATGGTGTCCCTAAGATTGACGTCTCTCTTCACTTGTATAACCCACCAAGGAGTTGTGACATGGTGAGAAAACGGCTGTGCAACAGCAGCACTCTTACCAGCAGACTGATCTCAACCCAGAACAGTGTGTGTCCTTGTTGGACCCTTGTGCCTGAATACCACTATTCAAACTACAGGGCTTAGTCTATAAGCAAAAAACATGGATTGTGCTAGTGGATCTCCATTTCACCTATTGTGGCCAACCTTGAATGGAGGAGGTAGAAAACACCGAGGCGCTTAATACCTTTAGGGCATACACCACAAGCCACTGGTTCAATAGTGATGACAACTGGGTTTAAATCCACCAGGGACAGTAAACAAAAGCTTTCACCAAAAACACATTAATGAGGGTGACCAAAACATTAATTCACAAGGGAACGAGGTACAACAACCAACAAACTGCTTTCTTGGACTGCTGTAGAAGAGTTAAGGAAAATGGTAAACTGGAAGTAGAGGTTTTACAGAAAACCCACACACACAGATCAGATATTTGAGTTTGACTCCCACACCCTTTAGATCACAACTGGGTGTCATTCAGAACCCTGCAACACAGAGCCAGAACAATCCCCCACTAGCACAGAAAGGCGAAGGCTAAAGACAGAAGAAACTCAGAGGAGCCCTTCAAACTTGTGGATATCCAGACTGGGCCTTGTCAAAAGAAGTAGAAGGAAAGAAAAAGAACAAAATACACACAGTGGAAGGGGGAAAAGCAAGACAGGGGAAAGAAATGGTCATCCCTATGTAGCGGCGGTCTCTGAGAATTAAGAAGAATTTTCAAAAAAAACATCGTATACCTGTCTGCTTTAAAAACCGAACAACACACTGAGGCAGCAATTGGTAACAAATCAAAAGACCCAATACAAAAACACAAAGAAAAGCGACATCATATATGCGGTGCAGTGAGTGAAGAATGCTCTGATTGTGTGTGGGGGAGACCAACAAGCAAACTGCATCACGTATGGCCCAGCACAGAAGAAGCCAATTCTCGGGTCAGACGTCAGCCGTGTATCTCTGTCTTAAGGATAAGGACATACCTTTGAAGATTGTAATGTTAACATTACTGGGAAGGAAACGTGCTGGTTCAAGAGAGGTGTTCAGGAGGCCAATTATGTGAAAATAAAGAACAAAGCCTAAATAGAGGTGGGGGGGTTACGACACCAACGGTCTGGCCATGTGACATGCTGTTTTAACAACCTTACTCTGGGCGTTGCCTATAACACTCTTGCCACTATCTCAATCACACACCTTAACACCTGGCTGTGATATGCTATTGGGATTTTCCAGGGACTAATATGCCACGATTCTTGTACAGCTCTTCTGAATGAGAAAGCTATCGGCTGACTAGCGTAAAGTCCTTCAAGAACTAACATTTCAATCCAGTTGACTAATTGAATCAACACAGATAGTACATGACCTGGATGAATGATAACCTTCACAATCGCATTCATTTCTTTGAGTATCTATGTGTTTAATATGTTACATCCTGTGATTGTTTTTATTTTGTTGATTTTGAGATCTGTATGATAATTAGACTTTACAGTAAAATAGTTATTCAATAGCAGCGGTAGAACATGCCTTAAGACGTGATCTTGGAATACTTAGACCCCAATAACTTTAAACCCATAATCCCCCGACCTATTTTGAAACTCTGGATACTACGTTTGTCAATTGGTGATAACAGTCTACTGAGCTCTTCAGACAGAAAATAAAGTCAAATAAATTGTTATTCATTTAGTGTGATTTATTTTGCAACACCCGAAAGGAATCTTTTACACAGTAACAATCATGGAACAATTTCACTTTTCAGCTGAAGTTCTGTTCACGATTTCTTCTTTGGTTATTGACAGTGAACTTCACATTTTCATAGGAATTTAAAATATTTGGACTCAAGGAATCATGTTGGAAATAGCCCAACGGTATTTTATAAAGCACCCAATGTTTAAACCATAAATTCCACAACAACCAAGAACTGTTATTGACATGACCAATACACAATGATAACCTATAAGCAGTGGGCAATGCACAAATTATTTTTTAATGTAAGGGTAATTTTTTTGTAATGTTTAATGTCAATAGTGCAATAATTATCTATTTGCTTTGGTTTTTGTAATTTACAAATTACGTAACATAGCTATCAGATATCAATCAAAAAAGCAGCGCAAACCAGTCTTAAAGGGTAACAAACAAATGTGTTTATATAACACAGAGTGTGTAACGTTTCGGTGCTGCGTGGCACCTTCATCAGACAATCTGCATGAAGGTCCACACAGCACCGCAACATTACACACTCTTTGTGTTGAGAATAAACACGTTTGTTTGGTTCACCTTACAGACTGGGTTGCGCATGCTTTTTGATTGATAATATTGGAATCTTAGTCACTGGCTGTGGCCACTGCAAAGCAACCCAGCATTCTTCATCGGTCATTATACGTGTGGTGTGGGCAAATAACCACTACACACACATCCAATATGCACAGAAAGGCCAAAGGAATTCCGTCTAAATCCTAAAGGAAATGAGAAGAAATTCACTTGGAAACAACCTTGGGACTACTCAGGAATACAACTACAATTATTTCCTTTGAGTCAGTAAAGGATCCAACCCGCTATGAAACAATCCACAGTAAAATAGTGAGACAAAACCACTTTGCTGCTTGATATATTCCAATTGTGATACACACCCACTATAAACAGGCTCTTCTGTTCTAGAGCTGGTGATCTTTACAGAATGATGGTATGTTGGGATCCGATAAAGTCTCTTTCTACGTGTAATCTCCAATTGTTTCCTAACCTCTCAGGGATTACTAGAAAACACTGACCTGGAAACATTTACATCTCAATTTAATGGAACTTTTCTTGTTCATTACATTTATTTGCAGTTTCAATAAGGCTGTGGTATCCAACAGGTAGGTTTGAGAGGTTGCACAACCCCCTGATGCCTGCACCACATCAGGTAATGTATCATCGGTAGTAAAGTTGCAGGAGCACACACAGAATTGATTAATAAATCTTCATTTATAAGGTGCTGAAAAAAACACCGGTACACAACGTTCAGTGGGTCACAAAACCCCCTTCCTCAGTGTATGAGGAAGGGGTTTTGACACCCCGAAACGTTGTGTACCTGGTTTTGTTTTCAGCACCTAATAAATGAAAAGTTTATTGAATTAATCCGGTGTGCCCCTCCTGCAACTTTATACCAACTATTCATTCTGCAGCGAAGAGCGTACAGACTATGGCACCGTATGTCACACAACCTCTCAATCAGTATGTCTTTGTGATTGTGATGTGGACGGAACCACGAGTACCGTAGGAAACTCACACACACAGGGGAAAAACAATTTATTTTCATAACCAAGTATTATCTTGGGCCATTTAGCGGGATCTATTGGGCTAGAGTACAGCTTGACGCACCACAAAACCCAAAAAAAACAATTCTGGGCATAAATATAACTAGGGGCCGCAGTACACAGAGTGTCCACAGCTTACAGGATTACAGCACATACAATAAAGTATCAAACACCAGGGGGAGCCTAGGCTCCATATTGTTTTAAAAAATTATGATAGAGGAGGAGGATACCCTTTAAATATCCATCTTTATATGCCCTTTGATATAATTTGGCTTGAGAAAAGTTACCCCTTTGGCCCAGAATTAATGTTCACCAAGAATGCATAAAATACAGATCAATCACATTATGTCACGAGGGAGTGGTGCAAATAGGCCAGCACTGATGAATTGTTAAGAAATCCATGGTCCCACTTGTGCAAATATAATTAACAACAAGTATCCACTAGAAGGAGTATTGGGTAGTTGACTGGGATTGTGAATATATTAGGCATACTTGATTCTTTCAGTTTACAATGTTATTGTCATTCCACATAAGAATCTCTGTCAACATTAGGAAGGCTAAGCACAGTAATAAAATGTACCATGGACGACCCATCTTGTAGGGGTCCCAGCCATTTGCATATATTGAAGCTTGAGCTGGAAAATCCTTTAGATACACTACTCCACTTAATTGTACATGATGGTTATAATAGTGGAAGGAATGGGGTGCAAATCGTTATCTGTACCCCCTTGTTGGTTAAAATCCTAATCTGTTATCATTGAGGGATGTTTCTAACTGAAACACCACCCAACAAATATAGATTGGAGTCCAAGTCTGTATAGTGTATAGCAAACAATTGTTTCCACTATACTGTAATGGGAAGCTATTTTAAATATAGATGGATATGGGAAATTATTTTAATTGCACAAAATGAATAATAAATATTAACACTTGTGCATTGATCAGGGGCCTGTCGTTTTTTTCTAAATAGGCTGACACTTTGCAATACAGGTTTGTGTGCCATCCTGTTGACCCATTAAATACTCTTCAGTTGTAAATACTGACAATATATCTGATACTATATTTCCATTCGCTACGGTGTCAATCATTGTCAGCATTAATTGAAATGTAAAACTCATCTCCTAGGTGGATTCCCTTAAGCTGTATAACATCCTGTAAGTACATAAGCACCAGTCCCACACAATCCCCTAATCAGTTTTGGAATAGAGTCAGTTTTGAGAAATAAACATGCAGTGGTAGCAAGAAGATGTTATGAGGTTTCAATCAACATTAATCAACCATCAATCATTTTCATAACACCATGAAGATTGTGAAGGGTTAGTCAGAGCACCTTAACAGAACAATGTTTTTAGAAACAAAGGTGGAAGACAGTGTGTAAGCACTCATTTAACTCTGATGAAAACACCCCTATGGAAGGAATGTCAGTCTCCCAATCACCCATTTGAGGAAAATCTTTCAGAGGGCAGTAAACAACCCAAAGGTTGAGCTGGCGGTCATAGAGTTCTTAAACTTGGCAGCAAAACTCACAGTACTTACCATCCAGGTATATCAGGGAGCTGTTCGACGTAAGGTCCAACTGTCTTCATCGCCCGTATTATTGGCAAAGAGGTCCTTCCTCGATCTCCTCAGGTTGTTGTCTGACAGCTTTAGGACCACTAGGTGGTGAGAAATAGAAGTTTTAGAGTATCTTTGACAAATTGTTGTGACTCAAGGTCCAGTAAAACCAAGGGTAAGGCAATTAAAAGAGTAGCCTCCAAAGGGAGCCCCAAAAAATTGGTGGCTGACACTACTACTAAATACAAACCAGATCAACAGCGTTTAGTTCAAACTGAGGGCGTTATTTGGAGATTATTGTTTAGTTAGAACCTAAGTTGCTGGTGTCCATTGGGATCCCATGGGAAACTCTTTCGCAGATGCTGTCCGTACAATTCACTAACAAGATGCTCGCACGAGCGGTTACATTCTATCTATCTAACTTGGCACAACAAAGCCATGTCCCCGAAGCAGGCAGCTAACCCTATTCCTGCCCATCAAGAACCATATGGTATGCTCGCCGCCGCCCATGTGACAGCCGTAGAAGGATTATTATTACACTACCAGCCCGATGCGGGGCCATAGACTGGCGGCGGGCATTATAGTTTTGCGGGTGTGGACATTGCCCCCTTTAAGCCGGTCAAGAAGAACAAGAAGGACAAAAAAATATAACATTGACAGGATAAGTTGAAGGAATGATTGAAAAGGACAATGATACCTAAAAAAAATAGAACTTAAAAAACAGCAGAGGAAAGTTGATGATTGGGCAAAAACTGGTGCAGGAAAAATGGAAAATAAGTGGTAAAGACAAGGATGAGCCTAAATTTAGAAATGAATATATATACAGTCAGTGGCAATAGTTGTTTTCCTGCCCCCCCCACTGCCATTGGTTGTCAAGCCAAGTTTTGTCCGATGTTGTAATAACGCCCCATGCACTGGAAATGGGTAGCTGCCGTGGTGCGCCAGAAAATGCCTCTACTACACCATTGCATACATAACTCAGAAAGCCGAAAAGTTTAAGTGTATAAACTTTGCAATTTGGTTTCTGGCTTGAAAGACTGCATTTTGCAGGAAGTTGTGATGGTGCTTACTCTGCACTGTTTGTCGACCTGCAGATTTAAAATCAATAATGTCAATGATGATCGATGGACGTAGTTGCTTGTTTTCTTTCTTACTTACCCATTTAAATATTACGCCTCACATGCATTATAAAGGTATCGGCGTACAGTTGCATGTGTGTAGTGCCCTATCAACATAGCGCTTAGCCCGGCGGTATCAAAATACTAACTTTTTTGATTTGCATTGGCTCAAATATTTTTTTGTTATACTTTAGTTACCCTTACGTAGAGGTTGCCATAGTAAGTGGATTAAGCAAGCCAGATAGAGTAGAACGGTGTTGTTGCATAAAAACATGAAAGAAAACCGTGTCGCGCGTTAGAAGATAGCTTAAAAAAAAACCATTATTTTGATGATTGCGATCAAAATTAGATTTTTTTTACTTTAAGACTTACCCTTGAAGCTATGGCCGACCTGATAACCCCCCCCCCCCAGTAATAGGAAGGGCGTAGCGTCAGTAGCTGTAGCTCATACCTGAAAGCTGTATCATGTTATGGCGGGCCTTCTCACGATTATTTAAAAAAACAAAGTTTATTTCTTGATTATATGCATCAACATTGCTTTTATCTTGACTTGCATTGATTACCACTTTAATGTATAGCGTGCCCACCTGCTAATTGTGCATAAGTAGAATCAGTAGGCGTGCTGTACCCGGTGCCCTCGGCGTTGAGAAGTTGATTCAGTAAAAAAACTTTTTTGCAGGCATGAATGAATTCAAAATTTGTTTTTTTGACTTGCATAGTACACTTAAGCTATGCCCTCTATATGCCAACAGTATAATGCCAGCGGGCTAAAAGCTCCGTCAGTAGCCCTTGTGCCTCATACCTGTATCAATGTTAGGCGGCGCCCGCTTTTTGCGGCAGGTGATAAAAAAAAACAACATTTTTATGATTTAATTTGACTTTTTTTCAAAATTTCCTTGTTTTGAGCTTTCGTTACCTTAAAGTAAGGCCTTCCCCAGCCCTAATGCCCGATAAGTAGAGATCTGTAAGGTGTGTGTGCCGTGCCCCCCACGCGTAAATCATTGGCTTGAGCAGCACGTCATATCTTTCTTTGCTGTAATTACAACCATAAAACTATTTTAATTGTTAGTTGAGGGGAGGTAAATCTAAATAATAGCTTTTTTTTTACTTTAGTTATACCCTTAAGCATAATGGCTATAGCACGGATATGCATTAAGTACGCCATCAGTAGCCGTGGTGCTGCTATGGTTGTATACCTGGGTCATGCGTTCGGATGGGAGGGTATGTAATTTATTTGACCTGCTTATACAGTAAAAAGAACCATAAAACTACAAAAAATATATTATAGTTTATCATGGCCCAGGATAAATCTAAAATTATGAGAACTTTTTTGACTTATCACTTACCCCTTTAAATCTAGGGGACCCTTGGCCAAACCGATTAATGGCATAAGTAGCCTATCAGTAGGCATAGTGCCTACCTGGCCAAGACGCCTCTCGCAGGTGAGCGCGACCTCTGGGGCGGCCAACAGCGGGCGTAGCGTCAACAAGTTATCTTCTTATGCTATTCAACCATAAAACTCATAACTTTTATTGCCAGAATTAAATCTATATAGCAAGTTAGCTTTATTTATATACCTTTAAAGTTACCCATCCTTAAGGTATGCGCATCTGTGCCACAGTAATTGCATAAGCCTAGATTAGCTAGGTTTGTTAGCTGTTGCCAATATAGCCATAGGTCAAGTGGTTGCACTACGGGGGGACTATGTCTATTACTTTCTTTGCCTTTGATAACCAATAAAAAACTTCTTTTTGAGGAAATCTTAAACTATAGTTTTTATTGACTTTAGTTAACCTTAAATATGGAAAACATTCATAGGGACGGCCGAAAGGTATGGAGTCAGTAGGTACTACGTGTAACCTTCGTAGACTAACTGGTGCTAGGGTTGTGGCGCGGATCCATCAGCCATCTTGCTATTAAGGACCATAGAAAAAATACACACGTTATACGAAATATCAACATTTGAGGCCATGTTACCCATTAATAGCCTCTGAATGGATCGAATAAATGAGCTCTAGCCGAAATTCGCAGATCGAATGCCGCGTAACGTATCTAGCCCGACGGTATTACCTTAGCTACGAATGATAACACACTTAAATCCTATATGCCCGCACATTGTCCTTTGTACCGCACAAAAACTATATGCCCCCGCATGTCTTCTCTAGCTAACAAAAACTGCTGGGCAGGATCAACTCGAGATAAAGTCCAAAAGAAGACGCGAAGAATAAAACGAGCGACAGCCAGAGAAGAAGAAGAAAACAGAAGCCATAGTAGAATGTAAGACAGTAATTTGGCCCTTTTACAGAAATGCAGTTTCAGAGATCTCGTAGATATATATTTCTGATTGACCCCCTTAGAAATCTTTAACTACCCCAGAGGGGACTGCTGTTCTATTGCTACATGCTCTCTCCTCATCTGAGAGGGGTCGATAGGAATAACATTAACATAAATGCCTTATGCAAGGCGGACCACTCCTAAAGACAAAACATATGGACCACAAATGAACATTAGCCCAGCCCCTACCATTAGAAGCTCCAATCCCGCCAAATCCATCGCACCGCACCTGACGCTGAGCAATGACAAAGTTCCTACCAATTGTATTCTAACTGATCTAATGTGTCCAATCGGACCTTCAGAATTATGACAGATCAGCTGATTGTGCGCTTTTGGAAAGCCGCTATGACTTGAGAGTAGTGCGGCCCCGCAAATGCATTTCTTTGGAATGCCCACAAGAGAATTTACTCAAGACACCAGAAAATGCGCACCCAATAATGCCTATCTAGCTTAGTAAATGGATGGACCACTGCAATCCTTGTGGCAAGCAACTATACCCTTAAGCGCTAAGGTACACACCAGACAATATTTTCAGTCCGACCTAACGATCACGCGCATACTTTCGGTGTGATTGAAATGAATCGAGCCCCAAAATCATTGAGCCCGCGTGTGCGCGTGGATCGCGCCCGCACGCAATCGATCGTTCAGTATCATCCGCTGAGTACGAAAGACGATCATTAAAAAATTTAGACATTTAGCACATTAGTTCTCTCTTTTTTTTTCCCACCCCCCCCCTGTCATTAACCCCCAGTCCATGCTTAGTCTGGAGATACAGACAAAAAAAGTGAGTACCAGAAAACCAGATACCACCGACTGTTTGGCAGTGAGAGTATGGGGAAACCAGTACCAGTAGTTTTTCATGACCTGCGAGACGTATGGGAAAACCAATCAGTGTTTAGTTCCGACTTCTGCCCGCCGTCTGAGTGCTGAGTAAACTAGTCATGTTGCGCACACTGGACCCAGTATTAGGCAGAAAAACACAGTCAGTGTTTTGCCCGCCTCTGCGAGACTCTCTGATTGCCTAAGCGGAAGCCAGTCAGCTGCTTTGCCGGTTTGCGGAGAGTGCGCAGTGAAATCTCAGACAAGTTTTAAGCGATCAGGATGTACAGAAAACAGTCAGTGTTTGCGGCTCGTGGCATGCTACGAGAGAAACAAGTAAGTTGCTGCTATGGAGCCGTCTGGAGTATGAGCCCGCCCAAAAACCAGTACCAGTGCTTGCGAGAATAGGTAAAACACCCCCAGCTCAGTGTTTGCCCGTGTAATGCCCCGATAGAATGGGCAAAAAACCAGTCAGATGTATTATGGGGATAACTAGCGATCAGAACAAAATAGACCAGTGTTCTTTAATTGTGTTATTCGCCCGACATACGCGCAAGAGCCTACAGGGGATGAAAACATGCGAATCCAATATATTGAAGAGTACGCGAAGTACCCTAGCCCGTATGGGTGGCTGGACATACTTTAGCCACCTAAAGAAAAGCTCACTGTTTTACTGTGAACATTAATTTTGAAGTTATAAAATAAAAATACCAGCTTTACTGCCTCATATAATCTCGTGGCGGTGATGCCTCGCGCGTTTCCAAACAGTAATAGCTGTTTGGATCTGTGAGAATGGGCAACAAACAGCTCCCAACATGTGTTCTAGGATCGCTGGACGCATATGCAGGAATAACCGAGTCAGTGTTTTCTTGCGTTGGGCTGGATGTATGAAAAAAACAGCCCAGCGTTGCGGTCGTCGGCAGTCTAGAGAGAAACCAGGCAGTGCTTTGCCAGTTGGGTACGCTATTTGCAATGTATGGAAAAATCCAGTCCAGTGTGTAGAGGCTTGAAAGCCGTATGGGCCAAAATAAAAGGTCAGTGTGCAGCCGTCTGGGGAAGGCGAACATCAATTTTTCGTGTTCATTAGCAGTCAGCCCAAGCTATAAGTGGAAACAGCTCAAGTGTCTGGGCCTAGACGAGCTACAGAAAAAGACAGTCGCAGTGTCTCTGGGTCAGAGAGCTATGAGGACAACCAGTCAGTGTTTGGGTGAATGTATGCGAAAAACCAGCTCAGTGTTTGGACGTCTGCCGAGCCATGGGAAATACCAGTCAATGTTTGCGTTAACAGGTACGCTACAGGCCAAAACCAAGTCATATAAGCATTCGGCACCAGCCGAGTATGGATAAACTAGTCATGCTTGAGCGCCAGTCGTATGGCGTATTACAGCGAAAACCATGTCAGCCGATTGGCTGTAGTATAAGCGATGCCAGGGGTCAAAGCTACAGGGAAACCCAGACATGTTTGGAGCTTGCGAAATACGGGCGAAGAACCGTAGTATGTTTTGCGTCACGGTGTGTCATGGCCTGACTATCGGCCAAACCCAGTCCAATATTTAGACAGACCGCTCAAGGCTGCGCTGGTAGAAGCATACAGGAAAACCAGAGGTCATAGTGTTTGCCCGGCTGTATGGACCCGGAGAGATATGGGAAAACCAGTCCAATAGTATAGTGCCCCCCGGATAAGGGCAATACAGGAAACCAGCTCAATGATTTGGCTCAGGAGCGTTACGGTAGGCTCACGATGGCATAGAACTCGAACTCGAACCATCGTCCGTTTTTTCCTTGTTTTTGGTGCCCTTCGAGGCCCAGCCAACTCTGCTTCGCGCTGTAGTCCGAACGGCCACCCGAACCAGACTTCAACGACTATCTCGACGCCGGATCTGTTCGATATTTCCCTCCTCACGGACTTTCGGAACCCAGGTAAGATTTATCCGCATGTTCGAAACGTTCTGACTATCCGCTGACTCCAGTAATAAAAATGATACAAAGAACGTAATCGAAGTGGCCACGCCAACATTGAATCTCTAGGCGAGATAATAGTTACTCCATTACTAGACCTATACGCGTAGAGGCATACGGAATTGCCCCCGAAAGGCTAAAATGCTCCAGTCGTCTACCTCGACACGATTTCGAATGCGATAAGCAACTCGAGAAAGTAAGCAGCGAACCCCTGCTGTCGAAGAGTTGGAGTGGATAAATCGATTGTACGAAGATACCTGGATATTGGAACATTGCTCACCAGACCAGATCGCAGAGTCCCACAGCCATATCTACTATTAACGCTTAACCATTAATATTTTTAAATGTCATATGACTCGAACTTTTCGAACTATTAGCCTCCCCTAGACTTTAATAGGCCCGTCTCTGTTTTCGACACTACATCGAACTTTCTACAATAGTTCCGAAGAAGAACTTCCGAAACTGGACCGACCAACTTTCAAGTAGTGCGCCAACCCAATCTCTACGTCTACGGGCTCACCGCGCTAACGATAAAGGACAAAACCAAGTACAATTGCATTGCCTGGTCTAGCGCACACCCGGACGCTCAGCGCCCCCAGAAAACCAGTCATTGCTTCAGGCGCTAGCCGAAGTACAGCGGCAAAACCAGTATATCCTGTTGACGCGAGCGCCGCGAGGCTACAGGCGAAACCAATCAATTTTCCAGTAATATAGTTCACACATGTAGAAATATGCACAAACCATCATAATAACTCGCAGGAATCAGTGCGCCCTGGAGCTTGGCCACACTAGCGTATTTTGCGCACAACGCTTTTCGGCCTCGACAGTTGGCATGAGAAGATTTTTAATATGCGCAAACCGATGGGAACGCAAAAACCATGACAATAATGCTGTTCTGCTTAATTCTGTGCGTGATTTTGCCGGGACTATTGCTATGCTGACCATATGTCACTAAAATGAACTAGGGCCGCATCCTTACATTTTATCATTGGCCCCCAATCAATTTTCTCTGAAGCTTTGACATTATTATATTTTAAAAATTTAAATAATTCTATTCACAAACAAGCCCCCCCTCATATACTAATAACCACCAATAATTAATTTTGATAAAATCATGAAGAGCCCAAAATATAACTGCTACTATGCTATGTTCATTCTTCTTCGTCACATTTTATTCTTATTGCAGCACCGCTATTCTCCCTACCCAGCAGTTTTTTGCCGTTTCTTGAGCCCCTCAGCAGCCTAAGACGACTCTATGCTACAGAACAAACACCGTCCTGCACAGTTGTGAATGAGAGTCAAGTAGAGTGTGCCCGGGGCATATAAGGCAGCCACAGCCTAGCCCGTACGACATATTCTTCACTATATCATAAGCGCAATCCGCCCCAGACCAGATAGCGATTACGCGTAGTTATCAGCCCAAATCTTCTCGACATATATTAATTATTCCCATAGTCGGCACTAATAAGTAACGCGTGTACAATTCTCCAAATGTGGAAAATTCGACGGCCGTCTGCCCAAGCTCGCGTACCGACACATGCAATCAAATAGCGTCATTCTGCCTTTTATAAGACCCGCCCCGTCAATAAACACAAGAATGAATGAACACACCAACTCCCACTATATACCTACTCCTTTAATTCAACCCAAGTGGCAGCCACTCAATTAAACGCCCCAAAACCACATACTCTTTTTACTTATAACCATGACACTGCAGCGCCGTACATAACCTAACTTGTGTCATAAAAAACCTCCAGATCTTAGTTGGCGATCCTAAGCACAAAAACACATTACCCCCACCGTAAGACTACAGGCACGTCACACACTAACTGATACTACCCCTCGTCCCAAATGCAGCCATCTATACATTAAAGAGGCATTCTATAGGGTGAAAAAAATAATATAGCCCCTTTGCAAATGTTAAATCTCAGTGTGGCATGCACTCGCCCCCTCATAACCCATAGCCCCTTTTGTTACCTCACGCCATGTGTCTCAACTAGGCTAAACCGACAAGCCTTATCCATGTGCCAGATAGGCACGCTATACACGGCTATATAAAAGTTCACATCACTCATGCCGCGAAAAACACCGCCAACGCACAGGCCTGCGCCATAGGAAGCCAATTGCCTAAGTCGGAAGAAGGCATGCCAATCCATGTACAGGTAATTACGATCTCTCTCTTATGCTGACACCATACATCAATCAGATGAAAGCTATTAAAATAAGAAGCGCGAGGGCTCTAAAGATAGCAGCCTTATATTATCATACAAGTACTCTCTACCCCCTGCCACTAATGCCTACTTATCTCATATATTTATTACAGACCCCCCCACTGAGCCAGGCGCATGGCCCGAGGATACCCGCCACAAAGGCCGATTATGAAATTGACAGTACAAGCTAAATAGCAGAATTAGAGGAAGTGCCAATCACAGCCACCGTTCTTCTTACCAACCAATGTTGCTAATCCTCAGCCGACAGAGATTGCGCCCTCTGACCACACATTTGAAGACTACCGATGTTTTTTTTTCCGTCTCCAGTGTACTCCCCTCATTCTTTTTTTTCGCCCCCCCTTCCCTCTCCATCGTTTTTTCAAGAAAAAACGTTCATCTTCCCACTAATAGATGCTGTTACCCTACCCATGGTTAAAATACATATTTTCATAATCATAAAGAAATAAACATTAGTTTTATGATCCTAACACAAACACATAACACCCTCAACCAATAGCCCTGACACAGACGTACGCCACAACTATTGCACATTAATACCCCCTACTATTCCCATGAGGCAGCCATACTAAAGGGTTTTAAAGTATAAGCTCCAAAAATAAGTCATTAGTGACCAATCAATCTATCAAAAAGGCACATTTCGTTTAACCACTCCATACCCTGGTACACAAAGCTACACACACCAATAAGACACTCACTACCCCGTCCATCCCCATCAGTGGCCAGCTCATCATTGCTAAGGGCATAAGCTATATGTTAAAAAATATTTTTTTATAATCCAGATTGTCAATATAGGTAAATTTTTAATAATCCCCCAAGCCTTTAATATAGGTACTCACACCAACTGACCTGACGCAACACACCCATATCTAAAATGTAAGAAGTATATTCTGAACAAAACTATTTTAACCACAATATCAAGCAATCATAACACATAACAACTAACGACCTATCCTTCCATTCCAATGGCCCACGCCATACTTAAAGCGGTAACTATAGCCTAAAAGCAAACCAAAAACAAACACATGTCAGCACCATTGCCATTGATTTTAAAATCGCCCAACAAGACACACACTTTCTTCCAAATGCAGCCTTTCAAGCCAAATTTAAAGTTTATACTTACTCTCTTTCTCTTTCTAGCACTAAATTTAATAATCTCTGAATATATATAAATATATATAGATATATATATATATATAACAATGGCAATAGTGTGCCACACCCGTGTTCACTTTTTATGCTAGGAGCTGTGGGTTGCTAAATTCCAATACACAATGAAAAGATAGAGTCGTAACCAACGCACCCTCCAAGTATTATTTACAAATGTTATTTACTTCTCAAACGAATGCGTAGTGCCAAAAAATAGCAACGTTCGGCCTTAGGTTTAGCTGGCCCTTTATCAAGCTTGATAAAGGCCACTAAACCCAGCCGAAAAGTTCTATCTTTTTGCATTATGCCATTCTTTTTGACAAAGTAATAAAATTTGTAAATAAGACCTGCTGGAGCGTTGGTTACGACTTATCTTTTCATTACTATATAATATATATATATAGATATATATATATAGAAATTGTTTAAGCGGTCCTCTCTCACAGATCACTATAATATCTTCGAAGTCGCGCCTCTTCTGTATTCCCTGCGAGCCATCCATATGGCCCACACATGTATCATAGACCTGAAATGATGTCCCAGGATCACACTCAGTGGTAATGCTTGAGCGGATTTGTTGTGACATACAAGCATAGAATTCATTCATATCTTGTCACTGACCCACAGATACAAATCGGAAGAAGAAATAATGTCTTAGAAATCTTAGACTTATATTTATTGTTGTGAGTTTGTGCTGACTATTAGCAGACCCTTTCACCAAGCAAAGCCAAATTCCTGTGATGCTACTCATATAATGTTAGAAGCTACAATAGTTGTGAGGCACTATGGTCTTTTTCAGTGCATACTGGTAATATAGATAACGTACCTAGCAGAATAGCGACCTTTACATTCAAAATCGTACACTGTGCCCCAATATAGTGCCAGATATGGAGCCAGCAAACCAAAACCCACTCGTCTGTAGGAAATGTGTAAAGGGTTGCAACCCACTGAAAGGAGCGAACCCCCAAGCCCAATTTTATTATTGGCCGTAGTAGGAGACAAACTCCTACATCCCATACCCCCCACCCACATTTTACCATCCCTATCTTAGCCCATCACCCCACACGCGCCCCCATTCTAGACATGGCTGTGCATGTCAGAGAAAGGCCATGTTATTACTGGGTTGTTGCGGGGCGGCGGGGAGGAGTGAAAATGAGAGGTAAACGTGTATTTCTGACATTTTTTTAATTATTTGTTGACACTTTGATCCTCTATTTAAAGTGCCACCTAAAGACATTTGAAAATTAATTTACAATGACCATTGTCTTTCTATAACAATTATTTTATACCTGTAGTTCACTACAGACTCCCCCTTTATTTTAGGGCCAACAGGCCCTAAAAAATGTGTGTTTTAAAAATCTTAGGTTTTATATGCCGATTTTTGTACGGTTTTTCTGATTTTCTGAGTTTAGCAATAATGTTTTGTAAGATGATTGCGAGACGTGACGGGACTTTGTTTTTGGATGGGGGCTGAGAGGAGGGATCCTAATCCTTCTCCCCTACCCTAATGCATAAGAACAGACCAGGCCATGCTAAACACTGCAGGATTTCTGAGATAATAAATATTAATGGCTTGTATTTTCAGGCAGGTAATTGCGTCTATTTTTAGTAAGTTTATTTTTATTTTATCTTATTAAAAGAAATTGAGGTGGTCAATGATTATTTAAAATGATACTGGATCAAAAAATATGAAACATAATGATCTACTTCTCTATTTATACTATTAGAAACCGCTGCCAGTGCGTAAAAACATACAATATACTGCGGACATTAGTTTGCATCCAAATAATAATGAGCAGAAGAATTGATTTCAACCTATATGCGTCTGACACTCAACTGTCCCGCTTCTCATGTGGCCACCTGCCAGAAAAATGATTGCCCCCCTTGTCTAGAAACTGTAATAATCATGCCGTAGGTTGTCAATTGGTCTCCACATAAACAAAAGAGAAGTACAGATGCAGATACACACTCGGCCAAATCTTTAACAGCATGAAAGCATGAAGACGTTGACATCATGACGCGACCATAATGGACAACGAACAGCATCAAATTGTTTGTCTCCCAGGACATCTACCCATAGAGATTTTGTAGGCAGTTTTCCTCAATCATACCCCAATGTAACTGTCCACATCCCCCCTTCCAGGGTATTTTTATATTATATACCCTATTAAGCATGTTTCTGGTACTTTTATATGAAATGTGTCTTCCAGTGAACCATGGATCTTGTTCAGAACTCTATTGGCAATACTAGGCAAGCTGTGTACAAAGGTTGGCCCTAATTAAGGAATGCGAAAAAATGGACATTTTTGTATGCGATCCCATCAGGCCCAGGTGATTTATCATCCTTTATCCTGTGAAATTGTTTCTGTACCCTTCTACATTGGCGGAACTTTAGGAGGGTAAGCATCCTAATGTTGTCCTTACCTTACCCAAAAAGAAGGACCTGGGCAGAATTTTCCTTATATGGTATGTCATTGTATTGGTATTAGTCCCAGTAAGTGTTACAGTAATGTTTATGGTATAGTTACCACGTAAGTGTACAGTAATGCTTTATTGGTATACTAAGCTGTCGTACTTTTATTGGATGACCGTTAGTGTACAGTAATGTTGAGTTGGTACTGTACAGTTAGTGTACAGTAATGTTTATTGGTATAGTCAGTTATTACAGTATTAGATGTACAGTAAGTTTATCAGATTTTTAATAGCTACCAGTAGTGTCAGTCAGTAATGTTATTGTTATAGTACCAGTAATGTTACAGATAATGTTGTATTGGATATAGTACCAGTAATCGTTGTACAGTAAGTGTTTTATCTGGGTATGAACCTACCAGTAAGTGCTACAGTAATGTTTATGTATAGTACCAGTAAGTGTACAGTAATGTTTATTGGTATAGCTACAGTAAGTGTACAGTAATGTTTATTGGTAGTAGTACCAGTCTATGCGTACAGTAATGTTTATTGGTATAGTACCCGAGTAAGGGTACAGTAATGTTTTATTGCGACCCAATAGTACCGTAGTGTACAGTAATGTTTATGGGATAGTAGCTCAGTAAGTGTACAGTACTGTTTTATTGAGTATAGTACAGGTAAGTGTACAGTTAAGTTGTATTGTGTATAGTACCAGTTAATGTACAGTAATTTATGGTATAGGGTACCAGTAGTGTACGTAATTATTTGGTATAGTACCGTAATGCTACAGTATGGTTTATTGGTAGTACCAGTAAGTGCTACAGTAATGTATTGCGCTATAGCTACCAGTAAGTGTAAGAATGTTATTGTTATAGTAGCCAGTAAGTGTACATAATTGTTTATTGGTATAGTACCAAGGACATAGTGATAAGCGCATGATTACAGTATGTTTATTGCGTTATCAGTACCCATAAGTGTACATTAAGTTTATTGCGTATCTACCAGTAAGTGCTACAGTAATGTTGTAGTGTTATAGATACCAGTAATCGTGTACAGTTAATGTTTATGGTATAGTACCAGTAAGTGTAACAGAATTTTATTGTATAGTTACCAGTACGTGTACACGCTAATGTGTATTGGTATAGTACCAGTTATAGTGTACAGAAGTTTTCTGGGTATAGTACGCAGTAAGTGTACAGTAATGTTTATTGGAATAGTACCCGTAAGTGTTACAGATATGTTTATTGGTAAGTACCAGTAGTGTACAGTAATGTTTATGGTATGAGTACCAGTAAGTGTACAGTAATGTTTATTGGTATAGTACCAGTAAGTGTAACAGTTTATGCTGTTATTGGTATAGTACTATTAAGTGTAAAGTAATGTTTATTGGTATAGTACCAGTAAGTGTACAGTAATGTTATTGGTATAGTACCAGTAAGTGTACAGTAATGTTTAGTGGATATATATACCAGTAAGTGTACAGTAATGTTTATTGGTATAGTACCAGTAAGCTGTACAGATAAGGTTTATTGGTATAGTACCAGTAAGTGTACAGTAATGTTTATTGTATAGTACCAGATAGTGTACAGGAATGTTTATTGGTATAGCTACCAGTAAGTGTACCGATGTTTTATTGGTATAATACCAGTAAGTGTACAGTAATGTTTATTGGATAGTACCAGTAAGTGTACGATAATGTTTATTGGTATAATACCGTAAGTGTACAGTATGTTTATTGGTATAATACCAGTAAGTGTCAGTACAGGAATGTTTATTGGTATAGTACCGTAAGTGTACAGTAGGTTTATTGGTATAGTACACAGTACGTGTACTAATGTTTTTGCGTATAGTACCAGTAAGTGTACAGTAATGTTTATTGTATTAGTGACCAGTAAGTGTACAGTTAATGTTTATTGGATAGTACCAGTAAGTGTACAGTAATGTTTATTGGTATAGTCCACCAGTAAGTCGCTACAGTAAGGCGTTTATGCGTAATAGTACCAGTAAGTGTACAGTAAGTATGTAGTTATACCAGAAGTGATACAGTATTTTATTGGTATATACAGTAAGTGTACAGTAATGTTTATTGGTATATACCAGTAAGTGGACAGTAATGTTTATTGGTATCAGTACCAGTAAGTGTACAGTAATTGTTTATTGGTATAGTACCAGTAAGTGCCATATACAGTAATGTTATTGGTATAGTACCAGTAAGTGTACAGTAATGTTTATTGGTATAGTACCAGTAAGTGTCAGTTATGTTTATTGGTATTACCAGGAAGTGACAGTAATTGTTTTTGGTAATACCCAGTAAGTGTACAGTAATGTTTATTGGATAAGTACAGGAAGTGTACAGCATAATGTTTTATTGGATATAGCACCAGTAAGTGCACAGTTGAGTAATGTTTATTGGTAAGTACCCAGTAAGTGTACAGAATGTTTATGGTATAGTACCAGTAAGATGTGTACAGTAATGTTTATTGGATATATACCAGTAAGTGTACAGTAATGTTTATTGCGTATAAGTACCAGTACCAAGTGTACAGTAATGTTATTGGTATAGATACCACCTGTGTACAGTAAGTTTATTGTAAGTAACAGTAAGTACTACAGTAATGTTTAGTGGTATAGTACCAGTAAGTGTACAGTAATGTTATTGGTAAGTACCAAGTAAGTGACCTACAGTAAATGTTTATTGGTATGACCAGTAAGTGTACAGTATGTTTATATGTGTATATGTACAGGTATGTTAGTACCAGTAAGTGTACAGTAATGTTTAATTGGTATAGATCCAGTTAGTGATCAGTAATGTTTTTGGCTATACTACCAGTAGTGTACAGTATGCTTATTGTGTATAGTACCAGTAAGATGTACATAATGTTTATTGGTATAGTACCAGAAGTGTACAGTCAATGTTATTGGATATAGTACAGTACGTGTACAGTAATGTTTATTTGGTCTATTAGTACCAGTAGTGGTACAGTAATGTTTATTGTCTATAGTACCATAAGTGTACAGTAATGTTTATTGGTATTAGTACCAGATTAGTGATACAGTAATGTTATTGGTATAGTACCAGTAAGTGTACAGTAATGTGTTATTGGTATAGTACCAGTAAGTGTACAGTAATGTTTATTGGTATAGTACCAGTTAGTGTACAGTAATGTTTATTGGTATAGTACCAGTAAGTTTACAGTTAATGTTTAGGTATGTCCGTTTGGAGTACCAGTAAGTGTACAGTAATGTTTATTGGTTATGTACAGAGTGTACAGTTAATGTTTTATTGGTATTACCAGTAAGTGCTACAGTAATGTTTATTGGTATAGTACCAGTAAGTGTACAGTAATGTTTATTGGTATAGTACCAGTAAGTGTACAGTACAATGTTTAGTATTCGAGTTATTTATAGTACCAGTAAGTGCTACAGTAATGTTTATTGGTATAGTACCAGTAAGTGTACAGTAATGTTTATTGGTATAGTCCAGTAAGTGTACAGTAATGTTATTGGATAGATACCGTAAGTGTACAGTAATGTTTATTGGTATAATACCAGTAAAGTGTACAGTAATGTTTATTGGTATAGTACCAGTAGGTCATAAGTTTATTGGTATAGTACCAGTAAGTGTCTTCAGTAATGTTATTGGTATAGTACCAGTAAGGTGACTTACAGTAATGTTTAGTATAGGTAGTGTACGAGTTATAAGGTGTACAGTAATGTTTATTGGGATAGTACCAGTAAGTGATACGAGCTAATGTTTATTGGTATAGTACCAGTAAGTAGTACAGTAAGGTTTATTGGTATAGTACCAGTAAGTGTTACAGTAATGTTATTGGTATAGTACCAGTAGTGTACAGTAATGTTTATTGGTATTAGTACCAGTAACGTGTACAGTACAGTTTATTGGTATAGTACCAGTAAGTGTACAGTAATGTTTATTGGTATAGTACCAGTAAAGTGTACAGTAATGTTATTGGTATAGTACCAGTAAGTTACAGTAATGTTTATTGGTATAGTACTCTAGTAGTGTACTAGTTAATGTTTATTGGTATAGTACCAGTAAGTGTACAGTAAGTTTTTGGTATAGTACAGAAGTGTACAGTATAGTTTATTGGTATTAGTACAGCTAAGTGTACAGTATGTTTATTGTATAGACCAGTAAGTGTACAGGTAATGTTTATTGGTTATAGTACCAGTAAGTGTACAGTAATGTTATGGTATGAGTACCAGTAAGTGTACAGTAATGTTTATTGGTATAGTACCAGTATAGGTACAGTAAGTTTATTGGGTATATAGTACCAGTAAGTGTACGTAATGTTTATTGGTATAGCTAACCAGTAAGTGTACAGTAAGTTTATTGGTATCTAGTATAACCTAGTGTGTACAGTAATGTTTATTGGTATAGTACCAGTAAGTGTACAGTAATGTTATTGGTATAGTACCAGTAATGTACAGTAATGTTTATTGCGTATAGTCCAGTATAGTGCGTTACAGTAATGTTTATTGGTATAGTATCAGTTAGTCGTGACAGTAATGTTTATGGATTAGTACCAGTAAGTGTACAGTAATGTTTATTGGTATAGTACAGTAAGTGCTACAGTAATGTTTATTGGTTAGTACCAGATAGTGTACAGTAATGTTTATTGGTTATAGTACCGTTAGTGTACAGTAATGTTTATTGGTATAGTACCATGTAGTGACTATGTACAGTAATGTTTATTGGTATAGTACAGTAAGTGTTACAGTAATGTTTATTGGGTATAGTACCAGTTAGTGTACAGTAATGTTATTGGATATAGACACAGTAAGTACGTAATGTTTATTGTTTATTGTAGTACAGTAGTTACAGTAATGTTTATTGGTATAGTACCAGTAGTGTACAGTAATGTGTTATTGGTTATAGTACCAGTAAGTGTACAAGTAATGTTTAGTGGTATAGTACCAGTAATGTACAAATGTTTTGGTATAGTACCAGTAAGGTACAGTAATGTTTATTGGTATTAGTACCGTAAGTGTACAGTAATGTTTATTGTATAGTTACCAGTAAGGTACAGTAATGTTATTGGTATAGTACCAGTAAGTGCAAGTAAGTTATTGGTATAGTACAGTAGTGTACAGTAATGTTTATTGGTATAGTACCAGTAATGTACAGTAATGTTATTGGTATAGTACCAGTAAGTGTACAGTAATGTTTATTGGTATAGTACCAGTAAGTGTACAGTAATGTATTGAGTATAGTACCATAGGTACAGTAATGTTATTGCGATTTATAGACAGTAAGTGTACAGGAAGGTTTATTGGTATAGTACCAGTAAGTGTACAGATAATGTTATTGGCTTATTATCAGTACAGTTGTGTACAGTAATGTTATTGGTATAGTACCAGTAAGTGTACGTAATGTTTTGGTATAGTACAGTAGCTTAATGTTTTTGTATAGTCAGTGTGTACCGTAGTTTTGGTATAGTACAGTAAGTGTACAGTAATGTTTATTGGTTATGTACCAGTAAGTGTACGTATGGTTATCTGGTATAGTACCAGTAAGTGTACAGTAATGTTTATTGGTATAGTACCAGTAAGTGTACAGTAATGTTTATTGGTATAGTACAGTTGAGTGTACAGTAATGTTTATGGTATAGTACCAGTAAGTGTACTACAGTAAGGTTTATTGGTATAGTACCCAGTAAGTGTACAGTAATGTTATTGGTATAGTACCAGTAAGTGTACAGTAATGTTATTGGTATAGTACCAGTAAGTGTACAGTAATGTTTATATGGTATAGTACCAGTAAGTGTACAGTAATGTTATTGGTATTAGTACCAGTTAGTGTACAGTAATGTTTATTGGTATAGTACCAGTAGTGTACAGTAATGTTTATGGTATAGTCCAGTAAGTGTACAGTAATAGTTTATTGGATATAGTACCAGTTAGTGTACAGAATGTTTATTGGTATAGTACCAGTAAGTGTACAGTAATGTTTATTGGTATAGTACCAGTAAGTGTACAGTATGTTTATTGGTTATAGTACCAGTTAAGTGTACAGTATGTTTATTGGTTATAGACCAGTAGTGTACAGTAATGTTTATTGGTATAGACCAGTAAGTGTACAGTAATGTTTATGGTATAGTACCGTAAGTGTACAGCTAATGTTTTTGGTATAGTACCAGTAAGTGTACAGTAATGTTTATTGGTATAGTACCAGTAAGTGTACAGTAATGTTTATTGGTATAGTACCAGTAAGTGTACAGTAATGTTTATGGATGAGTACCAGTAAGTGATACAGTAATGTTATTGGTATAGTACAGTGAAGTGTACCGTAATGTTTATTGGTATAGTACCAGTTAGTGTACAGTAATGTTTATGGTATAGTACCAGTAAGTGTACAGTAATTTTATTGGATAGTACCAGTAGGTACAGTAATGTTTATTGGTATAGTACCAGTAAGTGTACAGTAATGTTATTGGTATAGTACCAGTAAGTGTGACAGTTAATGTTTATTGGTATAGTACCAGTAAGTGTACAGTAATGTTTATTGGTATAGCTACCAGTAAGTGTACGTAATGTTTATTGGTATAGTACCAGTAAGGTACAGTAATGTTTATTGGTATCCAGTACCAGTAAGTGACCACGTAATGTTATTGGTATAGCTACCAGTAAGTGTACAGTAATGTTTATTGGTATAGTACCAGTTATGTGTACAGTAATGGTTATTGGTATAGTACCAGTAAGTGTACAGTAATGTTATTGGTATAGTACCAGTAAGTGTACAGTAATGTTATTGGATAGTACCAGTAAGTGTACAGTAATGTTATATTGGTATAGTACCAGTTAGTGTACAGTAACTGTTATTGGTATAGTACCAGTAAGTGTACAGTACTGTTTATTGGTATAGTACAGTAAGTGTACAGTAATGTTTATGGTATAGTACAGTAAGTGTACAGTAATGTTATTGGTATAGTACCAGTTAGTGATACAGTAATGTTTATGGTATAGTACCAGTAAGTGTACAGTAATGTTTATTGGTAAGTACCAGTTAGTGTACAGTAATGTTTATTGCCGTTAGTACCAGTAAGTGTACAGTAGTTTATTGGTATAGTAATAAAAAAACAAATCAGTAAGTGTACAGTAATGTTTATTGGATAGCTACCAGTAAGTGAACAGTAATGTTATTAGTATAGTACCATTACACTTATGGTACTATACCAATAAGCATTACTGTAAATGGACTATACAATAAAATTATGTACACTTATGGTTACTATACCAATAACATTACTGACACTTACTGGTACTATACCAATAAACATTACTGTACACTTACTGTTATCTATAATCAATAAACATTCATGTACACTTACTGGTACTATACCAATAACATTACTGTACACACTGGTACTATACCAATAAACATACTGTACACTTACTGGTACTATACCAATAAACATTACTGTAATTAATGTACTATACCAATAAACATTACTGTACACTACTGGTACTATACCAATAACATTACTGTACACTTACTGGTACTATACCAATAAACATTGCACTTACTGTACTATACAATAAAAATTACGTACACTACTGGTACTATACCAATAAACATTATGTACACTTACTGGTCGTATACCATAAACATTACGTAACTATGGTACTATACCAATAAAGTACATGTACACTTACTGGTACTATACCAATAAACATTACTGTACACTTAATGGTACTATACCAATAAACATTACTGTACACTTACTGGTATTACCAAATAACATTACTGTACACTTACTGGGTACTATACCAATAAAAATTACTGTACACTACTGGTACTATACAAATAACATTACTGTACTCTACTGTACTTGTATATACCAATAAACATTTACGGTACACTTACTGGTACTATCCAATAAACATTACTGTACACTTACAGGTACTATCCAATAAAATTAATGTACACTTACTGGGTACTATACCAATAAACATTACTGTACATTACTGGTGACTATCCATAAACATTACTGTACACTTACTGGTACTATACAATAAACATTACCTTACACTAATGGTACATTCAATAAAACATTACTGTACACTTACTGGTACTATACCAATAAACATTAATGTACACTTACTGGTACTATTCCAATAAACATTACTGTACACTACTGGTACTATCCAATAACATTACTGTACACTTACTGGTACTATCCAATAAACATTACTGTACACTTACTGGTACTATACAAAAACATTACTGTACACTTACTGGTACTATACCAATAAGACATTACTGTACACTTACTGGTACTATACCAATAAACATTACTGTACCACTATACTGGTACTATACCAAAAAACATTACTGCCTACACTTACTGAGACTATACCAATAAACTTTACTGTACACTTATGCGTTACTATAACAATAACATTACTGACACTTATGAGGATTGGTATAGTACCAGTAAGTGTACATGAATGTTTATTGATATAGTACTAGTAAGTGTACAGTAATGCTTATTGGTATAGTACCAGTAAGTGTAAGTGGTACTATACTAATAAACATTACTGTTCACTTACTGGTACTATACCAATAAACATTACTGTACACTTACTGGTAGTCTCGTACCAGTTCGTGTACCAGTAATGTTTATTGGATGTACCGTACGTGTACAGTAACTGTTTATTGGTACTAGTTACCACTAAGTGTACATAATGTTTTATTTGGTATAGTACCAGTTAGTGTACAGTAATGTTTATTGGTATTAGTCCAGTAAGTGTACACGTTAAGTTATGATTGTACTAAGTTACAGTATGTTCAGGTATAGTAGTTAGACAGTAATGTTATTGGGTATAGCCATACAGATGTAGGATAGTACCAGTAAGTGTACAGTATTATGTATAGTACCAGTTAGTGTAAGTCATGTTTATGGTATAGTACCCGTAATTGTACAGTAATGTTTATTGTGTATAGTACCGTAAGTGTTACAGTAATGTTTTATTGGTATAGTACATGTAGTTGGACAAATGTTTATTGTATAGTACCAGTGCGTTTTATGTAGTACCAGTAGGACTTGTTTGTTAGGCAGTGTACGAAGTCATACCAGTAAGGCTATGTATTTATAGTCGGTAGACAGTAAGTATGGGATAGTACCGTGATTGTAGGTATAGTAACAGTAAGTGTACAGTAGTTTATTGGTATAGTACCAGTAAGTGTACAGTACATGTTTATTGGTAATAGTACAGTTAGTGTACAGTAATGTTTATGGTATAATACAGCTAAGGTACAAATGTTTAATTGGTATAGTCCCAGTTAGTGTACAGTCAATGTTTTTATTGGTATAGTACCAGTAAGTGTACAGTTAAATTTTATTGGTAATAGTACCAGTAAGTTTCACAGTAACTGTTTCTGTATAGTACCAGTAAGTGATACATTAATTTTATGGAATAGTCCAAAGTGTACAGTAATTTTTTATTGGTAATAGTCCAGTTAGGTCACGTAATGTTTAGTGGTTATAGTACACAGTAAGTGTACAGTAATGTTTATTGGTATAGTACCAGTAGTGTAACAGTAATGTGTTATTGGTTATCAGTACCATTAGTGTCCAGTAATGGTTATTGGTATAGTACCAGTAAGTGTACAGTAGGTTTATTGGAATAGTACCAAGTAAGTGTAAAGTACTAAGTTTATGGTATAGTCACCAGTAAGTGTACATAATGTTTATGTGTATAGTACAGTTATGTACAGTAAGTGTTTATTGGTATAGTATCCAGTTAAGGTGTACAGTAATGTTTATTGGTAAGTACCCAGTAAGTGAAAGTAATGTTATAGGTATAGTACCATTAAGTGTTACAGTAATGTCTATTGGTTACGTAACCAGTTGTTACGAGTAATGTTTTATTGGTATAGTCCATAAAGTGTACAGTAAGTTTTGGTTAGTACCAGTGAGTGTACAGTACATGTTTTTGGTATAGTACCAGTAGCGTACAGTAATGTTTTCTGGTATCGTCACCAGTAAGTGACAGTAATGTTTATTATTGAGTTTACAGTAAGTGAACGTAAGGTTATTAGATAGTACACGTCACTACACTGGTACTATACAATAGCAGCAGAGAGACAGGGATACAGAAAGAAGGGGAGACCAGCAGACGACAGAAAGAAGAGAGCGACAGCGACCAGAGGGGACAGACAGAGAGGAGAGAGCAGAGAGAGAGAGGAGAGGAGGCGAGAGAGAGAGACAGGAGAAGAGAGACAGTACAGAGAGGGGAGAGACAGACAGAGAAAGAGAGGACAGACAGAGACGAGAGATGGACAGACAGAGAGAGAGAGCGACAGACAGAGAGAGAGAGCGACAGACAGAGAGAGAGAGAGACAGACAGAGAGAGAGAGGACAGACACAGAGAGAGAGAGAGAGACGAAACAGAGAGGGAGAGAGGAGAGAAGGGAGAGAGAGAGAGACCAGACAGAGAGAGGGGAACCAGAGGGAGAGGACAGGGACCAAGACAGAGAAAGAGGAGAGAGCGACACCAGGAAGAGAGAAGAGAGAGAGGACAGACCAGGAGAGCAGAGGGGACATTAACAGTGGGGCGGGAGACAGAGAGCCAGCAAGAGAGAGACAGGACAGACAGAGAAGAGAGAGACAGGAAGGCAGAGAGAGAGAGAGAGAGAGAGAGACAGAGGGAGAGGACAGAGGAGAGGGCAGAGAGAGACACAGACAGAACAGAGGGGAGACAGCAGAGAGAGAGAGGGACAGACGACAGAGAGCCGGAGTGACAGAAAGACAGAGGGAGAGACAGAGACAGAAAGAGGGAGAGACAAACAGAGAGAGACGGAACAGAGGGAGAGACAGAGACCAGACAGAGGGGAGAAGAGAAAACAACAGAGAGAGACCAGACAGAGGAGCGAGAAAAGACACAGAGAGCGGAACAGAACAGAGAGAGAGGAGAGAGACAACAGACAGGGAGAGGAACAGAACAGACAGAGGAGAGACAGACAGAGAGAGAGAGACACAGGGGGAAGACCACACAGAGAGAGGAGACAGACAGAGAGGAGAGAGGACAGGACAACAGAGAGCAGAGAGAGAGAACAGACACAGAGAGGACAGAAGAGCCGAGAGAGAGGAGAGAGGACAGACAGAGCGAGGAGGGACAGGACAAAGAGAGAGGACAAACAGAGAGCGAGACAGGACCGGGAGGAGAGAAGACCAGAGAGGAGAGGACAGAAGACAGAGAGAGAGACAGACTAGGAACGGACAGAGAAAGAGGACAGACAGAGAAAGACAGACAGGGAAAAGAGCGGGAGAGAGAGGAGGAAGAGGCGAGAAGAAGGGCAAGAGAGGAGACAGAAGAGACAGACGGGACCAGACAGACAGAGAGAGGAAAGACAGAGAGAGAGGACAGAAGAGAGAGGAACCAGACGAGAGAGAGACAGCAGACAGACAGAGTAGAGAGAGAGAAAGAGACGAGAGACAGGAGAGAGAAGACCAGACAGACAGAGGCGCGAGAGAGAGACAGGACAGGACAGCTGCAGAGGAAGGAGAAGAGGAACAGACAGACAGAGAGAGAGAGAGAGCGGCAGACAGAGGGAGGAGACAGACGACAGAGGGAAGAGCGAGACCAAAACCGAGAGGAGACAGACCACCAGAGCGAGAGAGGACAGCCAGACAAGACAGAAGAGACGAGTGGGTGGGGTAGTAGGAGGACAAATAACTTCCGTCAGCCAATCCTTTTACCAGCCCTGATCTAGCCTCACCCAGCCCGCGCCCCCTTCTGCTGACAGGGGGCAGTGCAGAGAAAGGAATGTGTATCCTGGTTGTTGTTGGGGGCGGGGGGGAGGAGTGTTTTGGAAAAGGAGTGTAATGAAAAGTGTGATTTCTGCATTTTTTTTAATTATTTGTTGCACTTTGATGCCTCTTTTAAAGTGCACCTAAAGCTCATTTTTAAGAATTTAATTTAAATGACGATGTGTACTTTATAGGTAAACTGATTAATATTCTGTATTTAATACAGACTGCCCGGGGTGGGCCAGCACGCACGCTTTATTTTTAGGGCAAGGCCCTAAAAAGTCGTGGTGGTTTTTAAGAAACTGTATGTTTCTATATGTTTACGATTGTTTTTAGCAGGCTTTTATCTGATTTCTGAGTTAGCAATCTGTTTTGCGAAGACACGAATTTGGGGGCCAGTGACGGGGCTGGTCTGTGGGGGGCGGAGGGGCTGACTAAATCGCTTCGTCCCATACCCTAATGCATAGACAGAACAGGCTGCTCAAATACTGCTGCTTTTCTGTGAGATAATCAAATATTAAGGATTGTTTCAGGCGGTTTGAATTAGGGTCTATTTGTTAGTCAGCTTTATTTTTGATTTTATTAAAAGATATATTTGAGGTGGTTCAATTGATTGATTAAAACTGGAATGATAAAAGGATTCAATCATATGAGAAACACCTACTGATTACGTCTTATTTATACTCGTTTATGATTTACTGTAGCTGCAGAGCTAAAACAATACAATATATTCTGGGACATTAGTTTGATCCAAATAAATAATGAGCAGAATTATTTCACCTACCATGGGTGTATGAACGTGCCTTCATTATCCAATCCTGTTCACGTCTCGCTTCATTTCCTATGTCCTCTAGTTCGTGAACCCTACTGTCGACAATCCTCGTTACATTTCCCACATCATCCTCTTTCTGTCTAGCGTCCTTTCATCCTTTTTTATTTTTGTGACTTTTCTCACACACCATCCCACGCAACAGAGGATATCCCATTGTCCCTACGTGCCTTGTCAGCCTCACCCGAGTGCCCTTGATGTCCCGGGCCATTTATCTTTCCTTTATTCCCCTCATTTGTGCCCTCATCACTCTCATCCACCCTTTTACCTGTCTTGTGTTAGGTTTCAGTTCGCGACCACTCTACACTTGACCATACTCCTGAAGTCACGCATACCGCACTCGGTCATCCCGCCCACAATCTTCCCCGCCCCTGTCTCGCTGGTCTTTTTTCGGCCGGTATTTCCTGTCAACGTACTTTCTACCCTCACCTCTTTCTTCATCCTCGTTCCAACTAACCCCCTCCCTTCGTTGTCCTTGCTTTATCTCTGTCTACTTCCTTTCCAATCCCTACTCTCTCTTACACGCGCCTCTGTATTTCGAAGCCATCCATGTACATGACGGACTATCTGTGTCCTTCACAGTGACCCCCGTCTGACTCTGTGGCTCTTCCATTACGTTTAGATTTTGTAGTTACCAACCCGTGATTGCCCCTCCCATGGTGTGTACCCACACACCCCAGTTTTTTGTCATCTAACATTTATCCACTCTCTGTATACGCCTGTGTCCCAGGTGACATTTCGTTGAACACTTTGTTTATCGCCTTGTCTAGTACCCCCTACATTCCCCTTTTATAGTTTCTATCAGGACGTATCATATCACTGATCTGACGCAGTGGTTGGGACGACAGAGTAGCGGGTCGCATAAACGATTTCGTACCGACTTCGCGAGAACACTAGCTCGGAGGGTAGGCTATGTTTCCCGAGATACTACTCGTTACCTTTCTATGATCCTTACGCCCCCACCCCCAAAGACGGATCAATGAAAGACACTCTCTTCCCACCTACCTATGTTACCTACCACGGAGGACTTCCTTTGATATTAGCTGTAGTCCGTGTTGACGCGAGTCGCGTGATCGTCTTTGCGTAACGCTACAGTAATGTTTTTATTGGTCTCATAAGTATATGTGTAAAGAATGTTTATTGGTATTGTGTCGATGGTCACAGTACTTGACTAGCCAGTCACAGTGATTAGCTGAGATCTCCCCCTCATACCACACCGTTTGTCGTACCCGTCAATGTGTCAGTAGTGGTTGTGCACAGAGTTGTATCTCGTCACGACCACCAGCTGTACGCAAACACAGTAATGTAGTTATGAGGCTTACTCCTCTTACCCCCCTCCTTGCGGAGGTCCCACAGTTCGCTGCACAGTACAATTGCTTTGTCTGTTGGTTGATGCCCCCGCTCCCAGTACCGTGGTACTAGCGTCCGCGTTCCTGTGCGCCCTCACACGACACCGGTCACCGAGCCCTGTAGCATTAAACTGTTTAGTTGCTCCATACTGGAATGACCTAGCCTGTATGTATACCCGCAGTCAGGGGTCATGTGTGTGTCTGATTCAGTCCCAGTGATAGGCTGTGACCGTCGAGCTAGCATGTTCCTTAGTGCTATATCGTACACTCACCTAACGCCGGGCTTTTGGGTATTACACAGCTCGCCTTGATAAATATTGAGTCAGTAAGTAAAATAGACGCTAACGCCGTAAAAGATCGCTTACACAAGTGGAACGGGATTATATTTACACATGGGAAGGCAGTCAGCATGGTCAGTTGATAGACACCATGTAATCGTTTTTTGTGTATTACGGTGTACCGTAAGTGTACAGGTCACATGTGACTAGTATGAGGCCCGTATTATGAGTCAACTCAGTTATACGATTGCATGCAGTTAAGTTGGTTTGGGAGGACATGTGTGATAAGTGGCCATGTATGTAATGTTTATCACTGTTATATTGTGTATTTGATTGAGGTTAATTGTTCATGTATGCACGTGACTTACAGCTAAAGTGGACAGTAAGGTTAATTGGTATAGTACCAGTAAGGTTACAGTAATGTTTATTGGTATAGTACAAGTAAGTGTACAGTAAATGTTTATTGGTATAATACCAGGAAGTGCTACAGTAGACTGTTTATGGTATAGTACCAGTAAGTGTACAGTAATGTTTATTGGTATAGTACCAGTAGTGTCAGTAATGTATGGTATAGTACCAGTTAAGTGTACAGTAATGTTATTGGTATAGTACCAGTAAGTGTACAGTAATGTTATTGGTTATAGTACCAGTAGTGTACAGTAATGTTATTGGTATAGTACCAGTAAGTGTTACACGTAATGTTTATTGGTATAGTACCAGTAAGTGGACAGTAATGTTTTATTGGTATAGTACCAGTTAAGTGCTACAGTAAGTTTATTGGTATAGTACCAGAGTGGTACGTAATGTTTTGGTATAGTACCAGTAAGTGTACAGTAATGTTTATTGGTATAGTACCAGTAAGTGTACCGTAATGTTATGGTATAGTACCAGTTAGTGTACAGAATGTTTATTGGTATAGTACCAGTAAAGTGTACTAATGTTTATTGGTATAGTACCAGTAAGTGTACAGTAATGGTGTATTGGTAATACCCAGTTAAGTGTACAGTAATGTTTATTGGTATAGTACCAGCGTAATTGTACAGTAATGTTTATTGGTATAGTACCAGTAAGTGTACGTAATGTTTTTGACTGATAATACGTAAGTGTACGAATGTTTTGGTATAGTACCAGTAAGTGTACAGTAAGGTTATTGGATAGTACCAGTAAGTGTACAGTAATGTTTATTGGTATAGTAACCAGTAAGTGTAATTAATTTCTATTTATACCCAGACAGATACAGTATGTTTATTGGTATCAGTACCAGTAAGTGTACAGTAATGTTTATGGTATCTAATACAGAAAGTGTACAGTAATGTTTATTGGTATATACCAGTAAGTGGTGTACAGTAATGTGTATATTGGTATAATACCAGTAAGTGTACAGTAATGTTTATTGGTATAATACCAGTAAGTGTACAGTAATGTTTTTGGTATAGTACCAGTTAAGGTGACAGTAATTTTATTGGTATAGTAGCAGTAAGTGTACATAATGTTATTGGTATAGTACCAGTAAGTGTACAGTAATGTTTATTGGTATAGTACCAGTAAGTGTAACAGTAATGTTTATTGGTTATAGTACCAGTAAGTGGACAGTAATGTTTATTGGTATAGCCCAGTCTATGTGATACAGTAATGTTTATTGGTAATAGTACCAGTAAGTGTACAGTCAAGTAAGTTTATTGGTATAGACCAGTAAGTGTACAGGAATGTTTTTTATTGGTACTAAGTACCCGTAAGTGTACAAGCTAATGTTTATTGGTATAGTATCCCAGTAAGTGTTTACAGTAATGTTTATTGGGTATAGTACCAGTAAGTGTACAGTAAGTGTTATTGGTATAGTACCAGTAGTGTACAGTAATGGGTTTATTGGTTATAGTCCAGTAAGTGTACAGTAATGTTTTATTGGTATAGTCCAGTAAGTGTACAGTAATTTATTGGTATAGACCAGTAAGTGTACAGTAATGTTTATTGGTATAAGCCCGTAAGTGTACAGTAATGTTTATTGGTATTTAGTACCAGTAAGTGTACAGTAATGTTTATGGTGATAGTTAAAACCCCCCTCCAGGTAAAGTGTACAGTAATGTTATTTGTATAGTACCAGTAAGTGTACAGTAATGTTTATTGGTATAGTACAGTAAGTGTACAGTCAATGTTTATTGGTATTAGTTACAGTAAGTGTACAGTAATGTTTATTGGTTAAGTAACAGTAAGGTACAGTAATGTTTATTGGTATAATACCATAAGTATCAGTATGGTTTATTGGTATAGTACCAGTAATGTTACAGTAATGTTTATTGGTATAGTACCAGTTAAGTGTACCAGTAATGTGTAGTTGGTATAGTACCAGTAAGAGTGTACAGTAATGTTATTGGTATAGTACCAGTTAGTGTACAGTAATGTTTATTGGTATAGTACCAGTAAGTGTACAGTAATGTTTATTGTATAGTACCGTAAGTGTACAGAATGTTTATGGTAGTAAGTACAGTAAGTGTACAGGAATGTTTTATTGGTATAGTAACAATGTAGTTGTACAGTAATTAGTTTATGTATAGTTACCAGTAAGTGTACAGTAATGTTTATTGGTATAGTACCAAGTAAGTGTACAGTAATGTTTATTAGGTATACAGATACCGTAGAAGTGTACAGTAAATGTTTATTGGTATAGTACCAGTAAGTGTACAGTAATGTTTATTGATAGTACCAGTAAGTGTACAGTAATGTTTATTGGTATCAGTACAGTTAGTGTACAGTAATGTTTATTGGTATAGTACCAGTAGTGTACAGTAATGTTTATTGGTATAGTACCAGTAAGGTACAGTAATGTTTATTGGTATAGTACCAGAGTGAATAAGTTTATTGGTGATAGACCAGTAAGTGTACAGTAATGTTATTGGTATAGTACCAGTAAGTGTACAGTAATGTTTATTGGTATAGTACCAGTAGTGTACAGTAATGTTTATTGGTATAGTACCAGTAAGTGTACAGTAATGTTTATTGGTATAGTACCAGTAAAGTGTACAGTACTTGTTTATTGGTATAGTACCAGTTAAGTGTACAGTAAGTAATGTTTATTGTATAGTACCAGTAAGTGTACAGTAATGTTTCTGGTATTAGTACAGTAAGTGTACAGTAATTGTTGATTGGTAATACCAGTAAGTGTACAGTAATGTTTATTGGTTATTAGTACCAGTAGGTGTACGTAATGTTTATTGGTATAATACCAGTAAGTGTACATGTAATGTTTATTGGTTAAGTTACCAGTAAGTGTACAGTAATGTTTATTGGTATAGTACCAGTTAAGTGTACAGTAATGTTATTGGTATAGTAGTACCAGTAAGTGTACAGTAATGTTATTGGTATAGTACAGTAAGTGTACAGTAATGTTTATTGGTATAAGTACCAGTCAAGTGTACAGTAATGTTTATTGGTTATAGTACCAGTGTCAGTAAGTTTATTGGTGTATAGTACAGTAAGTGTACAGTATGTTATGGGTATAGTACCAGTTAGTGTACAGTAATGTTTATTGTGTATAGTACCAGTAAGGTGTACAGTTAGTTTATATGGTATAGTACCAGTAAGTGTACAGTAATGTTTATTGGTATAGTACCAGTAAGGTACAGTAATGTTTATTGGTTAGTACCAGTAAGTGTACAGTATGTTTATTGGTATAGTACCAGTAAGTGTACAGTAATGTTTAGGTATTTATATGTACCAGTTAGTGTACAGTAATGTTTATTGGTATTATAGTACCAGTAAGTGTACAGTACATGTTATTGGTATAGTACCAGTAAGGTTCACAGTAATGTTTATTGGTAGATTCCAGTAAGTGTACAGTAATGTTTATTGGTATAGTACCAGTAGTGTAGAGATGTTATTGGTATGCGTACCAAAGTGGACAGTAATGTATTGGTATAGTACCAGTTAGTGTACAGTAATGTTTATTGGTATAGTACCAGTAAGTGTACAATAGGTTTATTGGTATAGTACCAGTAAGGTACAGTAATGTTTATTGGTATAGTACCAGTAAGTGTACAGTAATGTTTATTGGTATCGAGTACCAGTAAGTGAACAGTAGATGTTTATTGGTATAGTACCAGGAGTGTACAGTAATGTTTATGGTATAGTACAGTAAGTGTACAGTAATGTTTATTGGTATGACCAGTTAGTGTACAGTATGTTTATTGGGTATAGTACCAGTTAGTGTAACAGTATGTTTATTGGTATAGTACCAGTAAGGGTACAGTTAATGTTTATTGAGTATCGTACCTGTTATAAGTGTTACAGTTAATGTTTTGGTATAGACCAGTGTGTACAGTAATGTTTATTGGTATAGTCACAGTAAGTGTACAGTTAATGTTATTGGTATAGTACCAGTAAGTGTACAGTAATGTTTATTGGATAGTACCAGTTAGTGTCAGTAATGTTTATTGGTATAGTACAGTAAGTGTACAGTAATGTTTATTGGTATAGTACCAGTAATGTACAGTAATGTTTATTGTATAGTACAGTAAGTGTACAGTTAATGTTTATTGGTATAGTACCAGTAAGGTACAGTAATGTTTATGGTATAGTACCAGTAAGTGTACAATAATGTTATTGGTGTATAGACCAGTAAGTGTACAGTAATGTTATTGGTATAGTACCAGTAAGTGTACAGTAATGTTATTGGTATAGTAACAGTAAGTGTACAGTAATGTTATTGGTATAGTACCCTAAGTGTACAGTAATGTTATTGGATAGTACCAGTTAGTGTACATGTAATGTTTATTGGTATAGTACCAGTAAGTGTACAGTAATGTTATTGGTATAGTACCAGTAAGTGTACAGTAATGTTATTGGTATAAGTACCAGTAAGTGTACAGTAATGTTATTGGTATAGTACCAGTAAGTGTACAGTAATGTTATTGGTATAGTACCAGTAAGTGTACGTAATGTTTATTGGTTAGTACCAGTAAGTGTACAGTAATGTTTATTGGTATAGTACCAGTTAGGTACAGTAATGTTTATTGGATGTACCAGTAAGTGTACAGTAATTTTTGGTATAGTACCAGTAAGTGTACAGTGATGTTTATTGGTATAGTACAGTTAGTGTACAGTAATGTTTATTGGTATAGTACCAGTGAAGGCGTAATGTGTATTGGTATAGTACCAGTAAGGTACGTAATGTTATTGGTATAGTACCAGAAGTGTACAGTAATTTTATGGTATAGTACCAGTAAGTGTACAGTTGGTTATTGGTATGTACAAGTAGTGTACAGTAATGTTTATTGGTATAGTACCAGTAAGTGTACAGTAAGTTATGCGTATAGTAACAGTAAGTTACAGTAATGTCATTGGTATAGTACCAGTAAGTGTAACAGTATGTTTATGGTATAGTACCAGTAAGTGTACAGTAATGTTTATTGGTATAGTACCAGTAAGTGTACAGTAAGTTATTGGTATAGTACCAGTTAGTGTACAGTAATGTTATTGGTATAGTACCAGTAAGTGTACAGTAATGTTTATTGGTATAGTACCCGTAAGTGTACAGAATGTTTATGGGTATAGTACCAGTTAGTGTACAGTAATGTTTATGGGTATAGTACCAGTAAGTGTACAGTAATGTTTATTGGATAGTACCAGTAAGTGTACAGCTAATGTTTATTGGTATAGTACCAGTAAGTGTACAGTAATGTTTATGGTATAGTACCAGTTAGTGTACAGTAATGTTATTGGTATAGTACCAGTAAGTGTACAGTAATGTTTATTGGTATAGTACCAGTAAGTGTACAGTAATGGTTAGGTATAGTACCAGAAGTGTACAGTAATGTTTATTGGTATAGTACCAGTTAGTGTACAGTAATGTTTATTGGTATAGTACCAGTAAGTGTACAGTATGTTATTGGTATAGTACCAGTAAGTGTACCAGTAATGTTTATTGGTATAGTACCAGTAAGTGTACAGTAATGTTTATTGGTATAGTACCAGTTAGTGTACAGTAATGTTTAGGTATAGTACCAGTAAGTGTACAGTAATGTTTTATTGGTATAGTACCAGTATAGTGTACAGTAAGTTTATTGGTATCGTACCAGTAAGTGACAGTAATGTTTATTGGTATAGTACCAGTAAGTGTACAGTAATGTTTATTGGGATTAGTACACAGTAAGTGTACAGTAATGTTTATGGTATAGTACCAGTAAGTGTACAGTAATGTTTATGGTATAGTACCAGTTAGTGTACAGTATGTTTATTGTATAGTACCAGTAAGTGTACCGTAATGTTTATTGGTATAGTACCAGTAAGTGTACAGTAATGTTTATTGGTATAGTACAGTAGTGTAGTATTTATTGGTATAGTACCAGTAAGTGTACGTAATTTATTGGTATAGTACCAGTAAGTGTACAGTAATGTTTATTGGTATAGTACCAGTAAGTGTACAGTAAGTTAGGTATAGTAAGTTAGTTCATATGTTGGTATAGTACCAGTAAGTGTACAGTAAGTTTATTGTATAGTACCAGTAAGTGTACAGTAATGTTATAGGTATAGTACCAGTAAGTGTACAGTAATGTTTATTGGTATAGTACAGTTGTGTACAGTAATGTTTATTGGTATGTACCAGTAAGTGACAGTAATGTTTATTGGTAAGTACCAGTTAGTGTACAGTAATGTTTATTGGTAGTACCAGTAAGTGTACAGAGTTATGTATAGTCCAGTAAGGTACAGTAATGTTTATTGGTATAGTACCAGTAAGTGACAGTAATGTTTATTAGTATAGTACCACTTACACTTACTGAGGATACATACAATAAGATTACTGTAACTCTGTACTATATCAATAAAACATTCATGTACACGTTATGGTACTATACCAATAGCAGATGTACACGTACTGGTACATACCAATAACATTACTGTACACTTACTGGTACTATATCAATAAACATTCATGTACACTTACGGACTACAATAAGCTTAATGTATACTGGTACTATACCCATAAACTACTGCCACTACTGTACTATCAATAAACATTACTGTAATTTAATGGTACTATACCATAAAACATACTGTACACTTACTGGTACGATACCAATAAACATTACGTGTACACTTACTGCGTACTATACCATAAAAATCACTGTACACTTACTGATACTATTACCAATAAAAATACTGTACATTACTGGTACTATACCAATAAACATTATGTACACTTACTGGTCGTATACAATGACATTACTGGACTTACTGGTCTATTACCAATAACATTACTGTACACTACTGGTACTATACCAATAAACATTACTGTTACACTTAAGTGTACTATACCAATAAACATTAATGTACACTTACTGGTACTATAACAATAAATTACTGTACACTACTTGGTACTATTAAAATAAACCTTACTGTACACTAACTGGTACTATACCAAATAAACATTTACGTACACACTTAATTGTACTATACCAATAAACATTACTGTACATTACTGGCTTATACCAATAAACATTACTGTACATTACTAGGTACTATTCCAAAAAATATTACTGTACACTTACTGGTACTATTTCCAATAACATTACTGTACACTTACTGGTCCTTCCAATAACCATTACTGTAACTTACTGGTACTATACCAATAACATTACTAATACTCTTGTACTATCCAATAAAACATTACTGTACACTTACTGGTACTATTCCAATACATATGTACACTTACTGGTAATATTCCAATAAACATTACTGTACACTACTGGTACTATCCAAAAACCTACTGTACACATTCTGGTACTATCCAATAAACATTGACTGTACACTTACTGGTACTATACATAAACTTCATTTTACACTTACTTGGTACTATACCAATAAGCATTACTGTACACTACTGGTACTATACCAATAAACATCACTGTACACTTAATGTACTATACCAAAAAAACATTACTGTACACTTACTGGTACTATACCAATAAACATTTACTGTACACTTATGGTACTATACCAATAAACATTACTGTACACTTACTGGTACTTATACTAAATAATACTGTACAACGACTATACCAAAAAATTACTGTACACTTACTGGTACTATACCAATAAACATTACTGTACACTTACTGGTGCTATACCAATTGAACATCTGTACACTTAATGGTGCTATACAATAAACATTACTGTACACTTACTGGTGCTTATACCAATAAACGTAATGTTACACTTACTGGTACTATACAATAAACATTACTGTACACTTAATGGTACTATACAATTAAACATACTGTACACTTACTGGTACCTATACAATAAAGCATAAGGTACAATTACTGGTTACTATACTATTCCAATAAACATTACTGTACACTTACTGGTACTATTCCAATAACCATTACTGTACACTTACTGGTACTATTCCAATAAACATTACTGTACACTTACTGGTACTATACCAATAAACATTTGTAGCAGGATGTCTAACAGAGAGGCTGGAAAAGTCCTGGCCGGAGTTTATATATCACCCAGGTTTCTCTCCTTTGCCTACAGGGAGTTGTAATCCACTCCAGGAATCCAGTGGATTCATTAATTAGCATTCAGGAGGTGAAATATGTTAAATAGCTAAGCCCTGTACTCATTGATTGCTCTGTAACCTGGGAGAGCAGACAGGTTGAGTCTGACTGGAGCTAAAAGGTTGGTTTAAGGAAAAACTGTCATTTCTTACAGAGAGACTAACAAAGCACCAGGCTTGTTAAGTCTATAGTCAGGACTGAATATATTGTATAGTTAGAGCCGAGACACGGCTAGGGTTTTGTTTTGAATTTTGTTATGTGTTCAAGCACCCTTTTATGCACCTGTGTATATAGCTGCAAATAGCACCAATAAACACACCACTGTTTGAAGGAAAAGCCATTGGACTGGTTTCATTTGCTCACCCCCAGGGAGCTAAGCACCCGCTACGTGTTCCCCCTCTCACATATGGTGGAGGATGCGGGCAGCTTTATAACCAAGTGCTATACGAGGAGCCAGTACCTGAATTGCAAAGATAATGGAGGAACTGGTAAAACAGTTGGTGTTGTCCAATGCAGCCTTGCAGCAAGCCAATGCTGCACAGCAGCAAGCGAATACCCAGTATCGGGACATGATACATGTGGTGCAGACACAAACTGCACAGCAGATCAAGGCTGTGCAGGAGCAGACACAGGAACTGTTTTTGAAATTGGCAAGTGATGCTGAAAAGGATCGAAAAACTCTTACAGAGGTGGTGCAGGAACTTGCACAGCGGTGTCAGGTTCAGACTACAGGTGTTGATAACCACTCAGCCATCCATGTGGGTCGCTTCCTGTCCAGGATGACTGCAGAGGATGATCCAGAGGCTTTTCTGGTGACCTTTGAGAGGACAGCCGAAAGGGAAAGCTGGCCTCAGGCTCAGTGGGCTGGACTGGTGGCCCCCTTGCTTACAGGAGAAGCGCAGAAAGCGTATTACGACTTGGAACCTGAAAATGCTGCGGATTACAAAAAGTTGAAACAGGAGATTTTAGCCCGGCTGGGGGTTACTCTTGCACTATAAATCAGACATTGGGCAACCTGGTGTAATGTGTACCACAGTCCTCTTATGTCAGAAAAGGATTTGCTATGGTGGCCCCCCTAGACCTTGATAAATGTTAAAGTCCACATACAATTAAACTGCAAAATGGGAGTTTAGAATGGGGAGTCCAGACTTATATTAATTAGCTGTTGTTCCACTACAATTCCCTGAGAACACTTGAAAGGATTAACATTAGACACTAGACACTTGGTTTAAACAGCACTGTCTGGCCTTCCAATAGTTGTTTATTGAACAGTGACCAAATGGCAAAACCTTTAGGTTACAAATGAAATGATAAATACAAGAAACTGATAATGGATAAATGCCTTAAAGATTAGCATTTCAATTTAAATGTGATTGAAGGATATCTAGGACTACATTGTTTTTGTACTACAGACAAGGAATGCACTTAATTGCTATTCCAACGTGGTTTTGTGATGTGATGCAATCATTCTCAAGAACTGCAATACATCTGGACAGTATGCAAACGGTTAAACTAGTTTACGCTGACTGAAAAATTCACTTCTATGCAAATAAAGTTCCTTGTCAATAAAAATTGGATATACTATTTAGTATTTAACAAAGATACTAGGAATGCAAGTTCAACACAGGTAACTTATTCAACTTATATTCTCTGCATATGATAGATGGATAGATATACTGTATACTGTAGAACCCTATCAGATGACCACCACTGACAGTATATAGGATTCAATTAGATTGCCATAACTGACAGTATATAGGATCCTATTAGATGACCATCACTGACAGTATATAGGATTCAATTAGATTGCCATGACTGAAAGTATATATGATCCTATTAGATGACCATCACTGACAGTATATAGGATTCCTTTACAGGCATCACAGACAGTTAAGCAGTAATAGGATCCTATAGATGGCATCACTGACAGTATATAGGATTTCATTAGATGGCCATCACTGACATAATAGATCCTATACATGGCCATCACTGACAGTATATAGGATCCTATTAGATGGCCATCACTGACATATATAGGATCCTATTAGATGGCCATCACTGACAGTATATAGGATTCAATTAGATGGCCATTACTGACAGTATATAGGATCCTATTAGATGGCCAATCACTGACAGTGTATAGGATCCTATTAGATGGCCATCACTGATAGAATATAGGATCCTATTAGATGGCAATTACTGACAGTATATAGGATCCTATTAGATGATCATCACTGACAGTATATAGGATCCTATTAGATGGCCATCACTGACAGTATATAGGATCCTATTAGATGGCCATCACTGACAGTATATAGGATCCTATTAGATGGCCATCACTGACAGTATATAGGATCCTATTAGATGGCCATCACTGACAGTATATAGGATTCAATTAGATGGCCATACTGACAGTATATAGGATCCTATTAGATGGCCATCACTGACAGTGTATAGGATCCTATTAGATGGCCATCACTGACAGTATATAGGATCCTATTAACGATGGCCATCACTGACAGTATATAGGATCCTATTAGATGCCTCACTGACAGTATATAGGATTCTATAGATGGCCATCACTGACAGTATATAGGATCATTAGATGGCCATTACTGACGTATATAGGATCCTATTAGATGGCCATCACTGACAGTGTATAGGATCCTATTTAGATGGCCATCACTGATAGAATATAGGGATCCTTCCTATTAGATGGCCATCACTGACAGTATATAGGATCCTATTAGATGATCACCACTGACAGTATATAGGATTCTAGTAGATGGCTGTCACGGACAGTATAAAGGATTCTATTAGATGACCATCACAGAGACAGTATAAAATATTCTAGTAAATGGCCCTGACTGACAGTATATAGGATCCTATTAGATGAACATCACAGACAGTATAAAACATTCTAGTAGATGGCCCTCACTGACAGTATAAAGGCTTTTATTAGATGGTCATCACAGGCAGTATATAGGATCCTATTAGATGACCAGCACTGACAGTTTATAGGATCCTATTAGATGGCAATCACTGACAGTATATAGGATCCTATTAGATGACCATCCCTGACAGTATATAGGATCCTATTAGATGACCATCCCTGACAGTATATAGGATCCTATTAGATGGCCATCACTGACAATATATAGGATTCTATTAGATGGTCCATAGACAGTATATAGGATCCTATTAGATGACCATCACTGACAGTATATATGATCCTATTAGATGACCACCACTGACCGCTTAAAGAATTGCATTACATGACCACCACTAATAGTATAAAGGATTCTATTGGATGACCACCACTGACAGTAAAAAGGATTCTATTAGATGAGCATCACTGACAGTATATAGGATCCTATTAGATGGCTATCACTGACAGCATAAAGGATTCTATTTGGTGACCATCACTGACAGTATCAATAATTCTATTATTTGACCACCACTGACAGTATAAAGGATTCTATTAGATGGCCATCCAACTTGACATTATAAGGATTCAATAAGATTACCATCTCAGACAGTATAAAGTTTCTAGCAGATGGCCATCACTGACAGTATAAAGGATTATATTAGATGGCCATCTCAGCCAGTTTAAAGGATTTTATTAGATGGTCATCACAGACAGTATATAGGATCCTATTATATGACAACCACTAACAGTATATAAATCCTATTAGATAACACCCACTGATAGTATATGGATCCTATTAGATGACCATTACTGACAGTATATAGGATCCTATTAGATGGCCATCACGGACAGTATATAGGATCCTATTAGATGGCCATCACTGACCGTATATAGGTCCTATTAGATGGCCATCACTGACAGTATATAGGATCCTATTAGATGGCCATCACTGACAGTATATAGGATCCTATTAGATGGCCATCACAGACGGTATATAGGATCCTATTACTATTGCCATCACCAGTATATAGGATCCTATTAAGATGGCCATCACAGCAGAATATAGAATCCTATTAGATGGCCATCACTGACAGTGTATAGGTTTTATTAGATGCCATCACAAACAGTATACAGGATTTTATTAGATACCATCTCAGCCAGTTTAAGGATTTTATTAGATGGCCATCACTGACATATATAGGATCCTATTAGATGGCCATCAGTGACAGTATATAGGATCCTATTAGATGGCCATCACTGACAGTATATAGGAGTTTTTAGATGGCCATCACTGACCGTTATAGGATCCTATTAGATGGACATCACTGGCACAGTACATAGGATCCTCTAGATGACCATCACTGACAGTATATAGGATCCATTAGATGACCATCACTGGCAGTATATAGGATCCTATTAGATGGCCATCACTGACAGTATATGGATCCTATTAGATGGCCATCACTGACAGTATATAGATTCAATTAGATGGCCATTACTGACAGAAATATAGGATCCTATTAGATGGCCATCACTGACAGTGTATAGGATCCTATTAGATGGCCATCCTGATAGAATATAGGATCCTATTAGATGGCAATTACTGACAGTTATAGGATCCTATTAGATGATCATCACTGACAGTATTATGGATCCTATTAGATCTATCACTGCCGTATATGATCTATTAGATGGCCATCACTGACAGTATATAGGATCCTATTACATGGCCATCACAGACAGTATATAGGATCCTATTAGATGGCTATCACTGACAGTATATAGGATCCTATTAGATGGCCATCACTGACAGTATATAGGATCCTATTACATGGCATCACTGACAGTAATAGGATCCTATGAGTGGCCATCACTGACAGTATTAGGATCCTATTAGATGGCCATCACTGACAGTATATAGGATTCAATTAGATGGCCATTACTGACAGTATATAGGATCCTATTAGATGGCCATCACTGACAGTGTATAGGATCCTATTAGATGGCCATCACTGATAAATATAGGATCCTATTAGATGCAATTACTGACAGTATATAGGATCCTATTAGATGATCATCACTGACAGTATATAGGATCCTATTAGATGGCCATCACTGACAGTATATAGGATCCTATTAGATGGCCATCACTGACAGTATATAGGATCCTATTAGATGGCCATCACTGACAGTATATAGGATCCTATTAGATGGCCATCACTGACAGTATATAGGATTCAATTAGATGGCCATTACTGACAGTATATAGGATCCTATTAGATGGCCATCACTGACAGTGTATAGGATCCTATTAGATGGCCATCACTGACAGTATATAGACCTATTACATGGCCATCACTGACAGTATAGGGATCCTATTAGATGGCCATCCATGACAGTATATAGGATCCTATTAGATGGCCATCACTGACAGTATAAGGATTCTTAGATGGCCATTACTGACATTATATAGGATCCTATTAGATGGCCATCACTGACAGTGTATAGGATCCTATTAGATGGCCATCACTGATAGAATATAGGATCCTATTAGTGGCAATTACCGACAGTATATAGGATCCTATTAGATGATCATCACTGACAGTATAGAGGATCATTAGATGGCTATCACTGACAGTTATAGGATCCTATTAGATGGCCATCACTGACAGTATATAGGATCCTATTAGATGGCCATCACTGACAATATATAGATCCTATTAGATGGCCATCACTGACAGTATATGATTTATATAGGATGTCACATAGACAATAATATTAAATGGATCTGAACACTGAGTTTCTGAGTCTGTTGTCAAGAACTTCATGGACTATCCCTATCCAGCCCAGCCCTGTACCTGCCCCAGATGTGACAGTCCCACCCATAGTAATAGAGAGCAGACAGGTGACTTACATGCCCAGGTCACTGTAGATGTTAAAGAATTCCATCTGTTTACAGCTTGGATCCATCCAACCACCCAGGTCTCGTTCCTGGGTAAGGGGGGGCATGACCACCCGGGCTGAGGCTTTGAAATAGGGGGTCTTGTACCTTAAGACAATGGGCGAGTTTTCCTCTATAGCGGTGGGGCACGGGTCTATAGTGGCGGACACATCATACCCCGTAATGTTCTCCCTCCGGATCCAGACTTGCAGGTGATGCTCTGCAGGCAGGGGGATACAGTCGGTGGGGAGGTGAGTCGGAATAGGGAGCTCATGAGACAGATCGGGGCAGCTGCAGTGGGAAGATCGCGTGTATCCTGTGTATGGCACTTAGACAGACGGGGGGGACATAGGGACCGACTGCAGATTGTTTAGTTCCATCCAGTGCTGTGTGTGTGGATCCAGATGGTAACATTACACTGCACACTGATGGATGGATCCCCCTCCCAGTCCCTCCTCTTCATCTCCCTATCATGCTGCTTCCCACTGCCACCTGCCAATGGATCCAGCCACCCTGCAGGCCAGCTCCAGACTCTCTCCCAGTGCCCTGCTGGGGGGAACAGGGAGTGTCATGTCCCAGGTGTTCAGGGGAGAATCTCCTTGTGTGATGGTGGATCCCACATCCCTCTTGGTTCCAGGGAGGGGGAGGGGGTTCTAATCTGATCCTCCCATACACATGTCACACACAATGGGAAGATCCCCTTCTTCTTCTCCCAGCTTGGTGTACAGTAGCAGCAGGGAGGCACTACCAACATGCACCTCTGCTGGGGGGGGGTGGAGGCAGCCAGATCTGCCGTGGTTTATATAGGGTCCTCTGCACCCCTCCTGTCTAGTTCTCTCTGTTCATTCCCATCATGTGTACCTGTACCATGGGGTCGGGAATAAAATAAAGCGAATGAAAAGAGCGAAGGAGATTTGTCCCTTCTCAGCTACACTAACACTAGAAGCTCCTAAATCCCCCTGGGACGGTGTCACTGATCCCACACACACGTGGTGCACTCATAAGGTATATAGGGATGGAGTATCTGATAGAGATCCTTAGATCTCTCAGTATTACAGAGATTCGGGTTCAGGATATGGAAAACGTATGAAGATGGGCAGACAGAGGAGGAGATGCAGAGATCCAGCACATTATATTATATACACGCACACAGACAGTCATACCCACAGTAACTGTACATTGGCTTCACATCTCCCAATAGGTATATAAACTGTCTCAATGCAAACTTCAATGGAGGGATGAATGGCAAATTCTATATGGATGTGTTAATGTACACACTTGTAAAGAGAGAATGTCAAGCTAATGTTGATATTAAAATTGACCACACACTGATAGTTATTGGAAATTTCATCAGATACCACGTGATTTGCTGATATTGGCCATGAGCAGAAACCTTAAAGGCAAATCCCGTCCATTGTTAAGGTGCATGGGGCTAAAACAATCCTCTACTAATGCCATTGAGCTACCACCGTTGGCATGATAGAGCTTCGGTCCAGACAGAAAATTTCCATGGGACTACATCAGTTCCTTTTTTTCTAGAAGGGAGCTGATGCAATCAGGACATGTGTGTGCACCCAGTTGACCTTCCCCATAAAGATTGTGGGACCTCTTCTGCTTTGTAAAGGTATAATATTTCCATTTTAAAAGTGTACATCTGAAATCATAAGGCAGAAATAGTCTGTAAAATATACCCTTAAAATTATGTCAAGGAATATCATCATCGCAATATGCACGTAAAGTTTATGTATACTGCATCATCTTAATCTATAAATAAATTCAGATAAGTAGTACACAGGGTGTGTATTGCTGCATGCCTTCAATACAATACTTGTTTTGCTCAGGCTCTGACCACTGACCTGACTATTTTCCCACACACCAACTGTCAAAACTCCATGCAGCACACAACTGTCAAACCATTCCAGCTACAGCAAAACTGCTTACAGAAATGCTAAAATGTAAGATGTTTCAGATTGGATATCTAATGAAATAGGGGGCAGATCAACAAAAAACAAGTACAGTGATAGTTGGGATGAATATAGTTTCCACTAATGGGCAATTAAAAAAAAACAAATTTAAGCTAGCAGTCATATGTGTATAGCTAGCTTAAGTACCTATTGCTTTGATGACATTCATTGACATCATTTTAAGGGTATATTTTAGACATTATTTATGCCTTATGATTTCAGATGTACACTTTTAAAACGGAAATATTTATAGCTTTACAATGCACAAGAGCCAAGCATATCCTATAAATAACACCATATTAAGGTGCTTAATTTGTTATACACACAGCTACTGTATGTTACCATTGTTGCAATAAAACAAACATAGAAGGAGACTCCATGTAGCAATCCATTTCCTGCGTGGAGTCTCCTTCCAAGTTGGTCTGTTTGCTGAAATTGCTGTCAGGACCAGGCAGAGGGAAGTGGAGAAATTTAAATAGTGATATGATAGGTGTGGGATAAGCCAAAAATGTTACCATTGTTACATGACTTGTTTGAACTCATGTTTTTTTCACCCTTTACTGTAAAGGGTCCTCAGTGTTCAAAGACATTTATATGGTCATGGAACTCATTGGTGGCTTCTAATATCTTATATTTTACTGTAGGGGGTGGATTTGGATTTCTATAGAATACAAGTACACATATCTATGGCCATAAGCTTTAACATATGTGAAAAGAAAAGGGACATGATATTACAACTGGTACATTATAAATTATTTTATTTTGGGCTGTATTTGGCCAACTAAAATCTGACAGTTTGTTATGTTTCTAATTGGCATTTGAGCTAAAATTTATTTTAGTAATAAACAGTTAAGGAGAAAAATGTAATGCACTTCAGTACAATGTTGTAGGCCAGGTAGAATTCACTGACTGTCTTTAGAAAGGTTAAAATAGGCACGGAATGTGTTCAACTACATCTGATACCTTAACCCTGTGTGTACCAGTGAGCTCACCAAGAGTGTGTGTGTGTAAATGGCTTTTACCCACACAGTGCTACTGGGCTGCTAGAAGGACAGCTTATATGTCAAATTCCTTTTTTAAAATTGTGTATTAATTACACTGACTGTTTCTGACATTTACCGAAACAAAATTTAATATTGGAAAATGAGAACATAAGTGAACACAAAACACAGTTTTGAATTGATTACTTTATTTGGGGAACCACGTTTCCAAGATCCATTTTAAACATGTAAAGATGCTTCCCCTTTGTTACACAATCAACCAATCAATGAATAGATTCAGCTAAATGAATACACTACCACACTTTCAGGGTTATTCAATAAAAGTTCTTATCATTTAAAATAGTGCTAATTTTGCCCCAACCAATCAATCTTATTTAACATTTGAAAGCTAACATCTGATTGGTTGGGGCAAAATTAGCACTATTTTAAACATAAGATGTTTTATTGAATAACTCTGTTTATTTTTAGTCATTCTAGTTAAATATGAAGCTGGCCACATTTTAGTTATTATTATATAGTTTCTATAGGGTTTGTTTGAACTGGGCATATTTTTGCTCCAGAACCAAAACAATTTATTTTAAGGGATGTCTGTATGTCTTTAAAATTAGATAATCAGACCTCTGCATGTTGGCTGCAGGAAAGAAGAGACTTGACTGCCATCTCATGATATACTGTAAGGTGAACTAAATGAAAAACTCCAATCCAGCACCTTGGATAAGCTCATCTAACTTATTTTTCTTACCTAAAGACCCTGTCTGGTGCTGCACTTTCCCTGCTGTATTTCCTGTAGTGGGTAAGAGGAGTTTTTGCTCCCATCTTTACATTTATTTTTATTTATATACATTTTATATTTAATTTATACGTTTTTCATCTTATTCTCCCTTAAATAAAACCTTAAGAACTAAAACTAAAATACAAATGAGCGATTCTACAATTCCTTACTAATTTTTCATACTGATTTCCAGTTTCACCACTCAGCCTTATGTGCAAAGGTGTATTGTGTTTGTGGCCCACAGTGCAAAAGGGAGATGAATGCGCAATGGTGCTGGTGATTTTGTATTTAAGATATTGCTTGTCAGGAAATACAGAATCCAGCCAGGCTCATTTGTGTTGTAGCTTTACTTCTCACTTTATTCAGTTTTCAGCCTTATGGGGAAAAAGCCTCAAGGAGACAGACCATATAACTGTGTATGTTAACTGGTTGGTAGAAAAGATTGTTGGAATGAATAGAAGTTATACCTAATAGGGCCCATACACCAACAAATCCCATTGGGACAATGAAAAAAATAATTGTACGGTCGCCCATAAACGATCATATATTATCAGGATTGTGCGACCAGGATTTGTTTGTGTAACTTGTGTAACTTTTGAAACTGGCTAGCATTGTGCTGATTGGGTCGGCAGGTTGGCGTTTCCTGATTTCCCACATCCTCCTTCTTAAGGTGCCCATCCCGATTATGAAATTTTATTATAATACATAAGGCTCTGGCATTTTAATGGGAGGTGCAGTGGCGATAATCTATATTACAGTCACTCAGTGTGTCATTGAGTGACATCCTGATTCCACTGCCCCTCCCCATTTCTCTCTCCCTCCCTGTATTAGTAATGTAGATAACAAGCCCGTTTTTGTACACTGACTGACTGACGGACTGAATTACTGTGATGAGAAGGAGGAGCTAGTGGCCGAGTCATTATGACTTACAGTAATCATTCAATCAGTGTAGTGAACAGGAACTGCACAGAGTGAGAGACGATGTTTATCTCTCTCTTTAGTTTGAGATAGAAATGGCAGTTACTATTTGTATTTACAAAAATGGGCTTGTTATCTACATATCTAATACAGGGAGAGACAGGGAGGGGGGGAGACAGAGTGACTTTGCTGGATTTTTCTTTTTTTACCTTATGTATTATGGAATATATTTATTATATGGAATAATACATGGTATTACTGCTATAAGGATATTACTTCACCTTGGATTCCCTGACCTCTAAAAACACTCGGCCTAACGGCCTTGTGTTTTTATATGGTCAGGGAACTTCTCGGCGCCGTAATATCCTTATATTACTCTGTAGGTAGTGTATTATCCCTTATAGCAGGCAACATACATGGTGCGATAATCATTCGATACCTGTCATTGGCTATTGTATCGCTGCTTTTATATCCCACCATTAGTGTGTAATGTATTGTTTTCTTCATAGATTTTTTCTTTGTATGGCTTAGTTTATAGGTGGTGAGAGATACAGCTTTTTTCGCGTCATTTGTATTTCAGCTTCTGTTCACCTTGAAGATAAAGCGTACCATTAAAATTTTGATTAACATTTCAAATTGGTGATCTACTGTACAACCTCTTTCATACAGCAATACTTTGGCTAGGTGCCTGTTATTTCTTAGTTACTGTACATAAATATGTGAAAGAATTAGCAAGAAATAGTTTCTAAGAACGTTTTCAAATGGCGCTGAAAGTAGATTAAAAAGCAGAGGTGTGAAATCTTTCTGCCCATACATCACGCACAAATGACTCATCAGTAGATAAATTTTACCATCATGTGTTTCATTCAGCGCTTATTGATGCATACTGTGAGCCAGGTTATTTGTATTCCAACAGTTTTCATTCATGGTATTTATAAAGCTATTTTTATAAATATGGACATTTTTTAGTAACATCTTTTTATTTTTGGGGGGCACAGTTAAATAAATGTCAAACACTGCCTGTCAAAGTGTGATGTCAAAGTCATCTGCCAACTATGAATGATGTAATACCCATCTGCAACAGGGCCAGCCAATCTGTGCATACGGTACCTTGGCTTCCTTTTGCTGCTGCCAGACAGGACTGTGTGAATTAATTCTTTACTGGACTGTGGTATTTTCAACATGAGGACTAAAACATTGTAGGTTAGTGACTTGATCTTTCCCACAGGTAAGGGCTTGGCTATCCAAATAATAAATCAATGGCAATTGCAGAATACCAGGATAGACTTTCTCACCTGATTTTCTGGTAAATTGCACAGCAAATTTGTCAGTGTCGGACAGGGGTGGGCAATTAAATTTCACAGGGGGGCGCACAAAAAACTTGGATTGTTGTCAAGGGCCGGACCATACACAATTCTCATTAAGATATTGCAAAAATGAATTTTATAATAGATTAAAGGCATCTCCACCCTCGATATTAACTTTTGATATATTGTAGGGCATCCTTTTCTACCCCCAACCCTATGTTAGATGTGTAAAGATAGAATCCAAACCTACTTCAGCCCACTCGCTCCAGCTGATCTGGCTCCCTGCTTGCCGGAACTACAAGCAGGGGGCCATACCAGCAACCACGGCTGTGATTGGCTGAGTGGCTGCCAATTACAGCCGGGGCTGCCAGCAATAGAGAATTCCATGGAGCGATGCTGTAAATACAGTTTGGATTCTATTTTTACATTTCCAATATAGCGGTTCGGTGGGAAAGGATGTCCTGCAATATATTTAAAAATTTTACGCACATGAAGGGCAGCAAGAGGGATTGGGAGTGAGGGGGGAAAGAGCTTCTGCGCATGTCTCCATCCCCCCCCCGGAGGCAAGACAGAGAGCAGAGTTTTTGGACAGGAATGCAGCAACTACTCTTCAGTTTCCTGGACTTCGATCAAGCACTACAGGGGAACCATAGGGAGCAGGGATGTAAGGTAAGGATGTTTTGTAAATTACTCAGTGTTGCCATTGTGGGTTCAATTTTAGTTTGGGGTGGACATCCCCTTAAGCTAATATACCTGGTTCATTGAACATTTTTTTATTATTTGTTGAAATTTTTAATTGTATGTAATATTTTAGATCCATTCCATCAAATTCAATCAATCAATAATAAGGTCATCATTTTTTCTATAAAACAAACTTAATAAAAATAAATAATTATCCAGCCTGAGACCATTTATTATTTTTTAGGGTACAGGTCTAAGATTGAGGGGCCAGTCAGGGACACCAAGGGGTCTTATTTGCCCAGGCATGGCCGTCTCGCTATATGAGAAACATATGTAACTGTGGCAAAGCAGCTCCCCGTCTGTGCCCCAGGGAAGCAGCATTTCTAGGGAAGAAAAATTTTTGTGCTTACCAGCACCAGGTAGTTGTGGGAGTAGATCAGGCTGTGTAACTCATGTCACATGAAGTCGACGTCATCACGTCACAATGTCTGACGTCACTGCCTAAGACTGTCCTCTGCGGTGCACAAACTCTGCAAGCCGAGCCTGCTCCTTCAATGCGCACGGAGGAAGACAGCAGCCAGAAACCTCAATTATCCATCCAGCAGCCAGCAACAGACAGTGTGGTGTGTATGTATGCCAACCTCTATCAGAGTTTTTTGCCAATTAGCGTATCTGTGTGCCAACCATTTATTAAAGTGGGTGCCAACCGTTTAGCTGAGTAGCTGATAAATGGTTGGCACCGTATCTGGTAAATCATTGGAATAACTCTAATAAAGGTTGGCAACACAATACTGGTAAAATCATTGGCAAAAATGCTGTCATATTTTTTTGCCAATGATGTTACCATTATCTGTGTGCCAACCATTTATACTTTTTGCTAATGATTTTACCAGTATCTGTGTGCCAACCATTTATTAGCGTCTGGGTGCCAATCCTTTATCAGATTTGTGCCAATGGTTTTACCAGTACTGTGTGCCAACCATTTATTAGAGTCTGGGTGCCAATCCTTTATCAGAGTTTGTGCCAATGGTTTTACCAGTATCTGTGTGCCAACCATTTATTAGTGTCTGGGTGCCATTCATTTATCAAAGTTTGTGCCAATGATTTTACCAGTATCTGGGTGCCAACCATTATTAGCATCTGAGTGCCATCCCTTTATCAGAGTTTGTGCCACTGATTTACCAGTATCTTTTTGCCAACCATTTATTCAAATCTGGCTGCCAACCATTTATCAGAGTTGGTGCCAATGATTTTACCATTATCTGTGTGCCTTCCATTTATTGGTGTCTGGGTGCCAACCATTTATAGAGAGGTTGTTCCATCGATTTTACCTGATTTGGTGGCAACCATGTAGTGTGAGAGAGGGTGTATGTACAGTATTTATGAAGAGGGTGGTATTTACAGTATGTGTGAGAGTGTAATTTCAGTATGCTTGTGAAGTTCTCATTCGTCCTGGTCATGGTATATCTGTTGTATTCAGTTAGTCAACTGGACTTAAAGTTTAGTTCTTGAAGATGTTTCGCTAGTCATCTGACTGCTTTCTCAATCAGAATGACTTGTACAAGAATCTGTTGGAAATTATGTACCCTTGAAGTCCCAATAAGCATATGACAGCCAGGTGTTAAGGACCTTCTGATGCAAGGTGGCTAAGAGGTGTTATAGGAACGCCTAGGTAAGGTAAGGTGATTTGTATGTGGGGGAAACCAAACAGCAACTGCATCAACATATGGCCGCACCAGAAGAGCCAATCCCTCGTCAGCATTCAGCGCGTGTACTTCCACTTAAGGAAAAAGGACATACCATTTAAATTGTAATGTCAACATCCTTTCAAAGGACAGGACTGGTTCAAGAGAGTGTCAGAGAGTAATTTATGTGAAAATAAAGAAACCAACCTGAATATAGGAGGTGGGGGGGGGGTTTGACCACAACTGTCTGCCATGTACATGCTGTTTTGACATATTACCCTGGGTGATCCTATAACACCTCTTAGCCACAATGCAGTCATGTTTGCATTCAGAAGGACCTTAACACCTGGCTGTCATATGCTAATTGGGACTTTTCAGGGTACATAATTGCCAACAGATTCTTGTACAAGTAATTGAATTGAGAAAGCCAGTCGGAGACTAGCAAAACGTCTTCAAGAAGTAAAATTTAAGTCCAGTTGATCTAACTGAAACATCAATACGTCAGTACAGTATGTGTGAGAGAGTGGGTTTTTACAGTATGTGTGAGAGAATGTGTGTAGAGTATACGGGAGAGTGTGTATGTTCAGTGTATGTGAGACAGTTGAATAACTGCAGGAGAGAGAGTTTGAGAGAGAACTGAGACTGCAGGAAAGAAAGATGTGTGGAAAGAATGTAAAGATAAGAGATAAATATATATTGGACTTAAAGAAAACTTCGGGGGTATTTGACCACCACTGACAGTATAAAGGATTCTATTAGATGGCCATCACTGACATTATAATGGATTCAATAAGATTACCATCTCAGACAGTATAAAGGTTTCTAGCAGATGGCCATCTGTCTCTCCCTGTATTAGTAATGGAGATAACAAGCCCATTTGTAAATACAAATAGAACTGCCATTTCTATCTCAAACTAAAAGAGAGAATAAACATCGTCTCTACTCTGTGCAGTTCCTGTTCACTACAATGATTGAATGAATTACTTAAGTCATAATGACTCGGCCACTAGCTCCTCCTTCTCATCACAGTAATTCAGTCCGTCAGTCAGTCAGTGTACAAAAACGGGCTGTTATCTACATTACTAATACAGGGAGGGAGAGAGAAATGGGGAGGGGCAGTGGAATACAGGATGTCACTCAATGACATCACTGAGTGACTGTAATATAGATTATCGCCACTGCACCTCCCCATTAAAAAGCCAGAGCCTTATGTATTATAATATAATTTCATAATCGGGATGGGCACCTTAAGAAGGAGGATGTGGAAATCAGGAAACGCCATACCTGCCGACCCAACACAGCACAAGCTAGCCAGTTTCAAAAGTTACACAAGTTACACAAACAAATCTGGTCGCACAATCCTGATATATATGATCGTTTATGGGCGACCGTACAATTATTTTTTTCATTGTCCCAATGGGATTTGTTGGTGTATGGGCCCTATTAGTATAACTTCTATTCATTCAACAATCTTTTCTACCAACCAGTTAAACTACACAGTTATATGGTCTGTCTCCTTGAGGCTTTTTCCCCATAAGGCTGAAAAACTGAATTAAAGTGAGAAGTAAAGCTAACACAAATGAGCCTGTGGATTTGTATTCCTGACAAGCAATATCTTAATATACAAAATCACCAGCACCATTGCGCATTCATCTCCCTTTGCACTGTGGGCCACAAACACAATACACCTTTGCACATAAGGCTGAGTGGTGAAAAACTGGAAATCAGTATGAAAAATTAGTAAGGAATTGTAGAATCCGCTCATTTGTTTTAGTTTTAGTTTTAAGGTTTTATTTAAGGGAGAATAAGATGAAAAACGTATAAATTAAATATAAAATGTATAAAATAAAAATAAATGTAAAGATGGGAGCAAAAACTCCTTACCCACTACAGGAAATACAGCAGGGAAAGGGCAGCACCAGACAGGGTCTTTAGGTAAGAAAAAATAGTTAGATGAGCTTATCCAAGGTGCTGGATTGGAGTTTTCATTTAGTTCACCTTCAGTATATCATGAGATGGCAGTCAAGTCTCTTCTTTCGCAGCCAACATGCAGAGGTCTGATTATCTAATTTTAAAGACATACAGACTCCCTTAAAATAAATTGTTTTGGTTCTGGGAGCAAAAATATGCCCAGTTCAAACAAACCTATAGAAACTATATAAAAATAACTAAAGCTGTGGCAGCTATATTTAACTAGACTGACTAAAAATAAACAGAGTTATTCAATAAAACATTATCGTTAAAATAGTGCTAATTTTGCCCAACCAATCAGATGTTAGCTTTCAAATGTTAAATAAGATCTGATTGGTTGGGGCAAAATTACACTATTTTAAATGATAAGAACTTTTATTGAATAACCCTGAAATGGTGGCTAGTGTATTCATTTAGCTGAATCTATTCATTGATTGGTTGATTGTGTAACAAAGGGGAAGCTCTTTACATGTTTAAAATGGATCTTGGATAACGTGGTTCCCCAAATAAAGTAATCAATTCAAAACGTGTTTTGTGTTCACTTATGTTCTCATTTTCCAATATTAAATTTTGTTTACGGTAAATGTCAGAAACAGTCAGTGTAATTAATACACAATTTTAAAAAAGGAATTTGACTATATAAGCTGTCCTTCTAGCAGCCCAGTAGCACTGTGTGGGTAAAAGCCATTTACACACACACACTCTTTGTGAGCTCACTGGTACACACAGGGTTAAGGTATCAGATGTAGTTGAACACATTCCGTGCCTATTTTTAACCTTTCTAAAGACAGTCAGTGAATTCTATCCTGGCCTACAACATGTACTGAAGTGCATTACATTTTTCTCCCTAATGTTTATCTAAAATAAATTTTAGCCTCAAATGCCAATTAGAAACCATAACAAACTGTCAGATTTTAGTCTGGCCAAATACAGCCCAAAATAAAATAATTTATAATGTACCAGTGTATATCATGTCCCTTTTCTTTCACATATGTTAAAGCTTATGGCCATAGATTATGTGTACTCTGTATTCTATAGAAATCCAAATCCACCCCCTACAGTAAAATATAAGCATATTAGAAGCCACCAATGAGTTCCATGACCATATAAATGTCTTTGAACACTGAGGACCCTTTACAGTAAAGGGTGAAAAAAACATGGTTCAAACAAGTCATGTAACAATGGAAATTTATGGCTTATCCCACACCTATCATATCACTTTAAATTTCTCCACTTCCCTCTGCCCTGGTCCTGACAGCAATTTCAGCAAACAGACCAACTTGGAAGGAGACTCCACGCAGGAAATGGATTGCTACATGGAGTCTCTTCTATGTTTGTTTATTTGCAACAATGGTAACATACAGTAGCTGTGTGTACATAATTAAGCACCGTAATATGGTTTATTTATAGGATATGCTTGGCTCTTGTGCATTGTAAAGCTATAAATATTTTCCGTTTTAAAAGTGTACATCTGAAATCATAAGGCATAAATAATGTCTAAAATATACCCTTAAAATGATGTCAATGAATGTCATCAAAGCAATAGGTACTTAAGTAGCTATACACATATGACTGCTAGCTTAAATTTGTTTTTTTTTAATTGCCCATTAGTGGAAACTAATTCATCCCAACTATCACTGTAGTTTTTTGTTGATCTGCCCCCTATTTTAGATATCCAATCTGAAACATCTTACATTTTAGCATTTCTGTAAGCAGTTTTGCTGTAGCTGGAATGGTTTGACAGTTGGTGTGCTGCATGGAGTTTTGACAGTTGGGTGTGGGAAAATAGTTAGGTCAGTGGTCAGAGCCTGAGCAAAACAAGTATTGTATTGAAGGCATGCAGCAATACACACACTGTGTACTACTTATCTGAATTTTATATAGATTAGATGATGCAGTATACAAAAACTTTACGTGCATATTGCGATTGTGATATTCCTTGACAATAATTTTAAGGGTATATTTTACAGAATATTTTGCCTTATGATTTCAGATGTACACTTTTAAAATGGAAAATTATTATACCTTTACAAAGAGAAGAGGTCCCACAATCTTTATGGGGAAGGTAACTGGGTGCACACACATGTCCTGATTGCATCAGCTCCTTCTAGAAAAAAAGGAACTGATGTAGTCCAATGGAAATTTTCTGTCTGGACCGAAGCTCTATCATGCCAACGGTGTAGCTCAATGGCATTAGTAGAGGATTGTTTTAGCCCCATGCACCTTAACAATGGACGGGATTGCCTTTAAGGTTTCTGCTCATGGCAATATCATGCAAATCACGTGGTATCTGATGAAATTGCCAATAACTATCAGTGTGTGGTCAATTTTAATATCAACATTAGCTTGACATTCTCTCTTTACAAGTGTGTTACATTAACACATCCATATAGAATTTGCCATTATTCCATTCCATTGAAGTTGCATTGGGACAGTTTATATACCTATTGGGAGATGTGAAGCCAAGTCAGTTACTGTGGGTATGACTGTCTGTGTGCGTGTATATAAATAATGTGCTGGATCTTCGCATCTCCTCCTCTGTCTGCCCATCTTCATACGTTTCCATATCCTGAACCCGAATCTCTGTAATACTGAGAGATCTAAGGATCTTCCTATCAGTACTCCATCCTATATACCTTATGAGTGCACCACGGTGTGTGTGGGATCAGTGACACCGTCCCAGGGGGATTTAGGAGCTTCTAGTGTTAGTGTAGCTGAGAAGGGACAAATCTCCTTCGCTCTTTTCATTCGCTTTTATTTTATTCCCGACCCCATGGTACAGGTACACATGATGGGAATGAACAGAGAGAACTAGACAGGAGGGGTGCAGAGGACCCTATATAACCCATGGCAGATCCTGGCTGCCTCCACCCCCCAGCAGAGGTGCATGTTGGTAGTGCCTCCCTGCTGCTACTGTACACCAAGCTGGGAAAGAAGAGGGGATCTTCCCATTGCTGTGTGACATGTGTATGGGAGGATAGATTAGAACCCCCTCCCCCTCCCTGGAACCAAGAGGGATGTGGGATCCACCATCAACAGGAGATTCCCCTGAACACCTGGGACATGACACTCCCTGTTCCCCAGCAGGGCACTGGGAGAGAGGGCTGGAGCTGGCCTGCAGGGTGGCTGGATCCATTGGCAGGTGGCAGTGGGAAGCAGCATGATGGGAGATGAAGAGGAGGGACTGGGAGGGGGATCCATCCATCAGTGTGCAGTGTATGTTACCATCTGGATCCACACACACAGCATGGATGGAACTAAACAATCTGCAGTGCGTCCCTAGTCCCCCCCGTCTGTCTAAGTGCCATACACAGGGATACACGCGATCTATTTCCTCCCACTGCAGCTGCCCCCGATCGTCTCATTGATGCCTCTTCCCTACTTCCCCCGACCATGGGTGCCTGCAGAGCATCACCTGCAAGTCTCGGATCCGGAGGGAGAACATTACGGTGTATGATGTGTCCGCCACTATAGACCAGTGCCCCACGCTATAGAGGAAAACTCTCCCATTGTCTTAAGGTACAAGACCCCCTATTTCAAAGCCTCAGCCCGGGTGGTCATGCCCCCCTTACCCAGGAACGAGACCTGGGTGGTTGGATGGATCCAAGCCTGTAACCAGATGGAATTCTTTAACATCTACAGTGACCTGGGCATGTAAGTCACCTGTCTGCTTTCTATTACTAGTGTGGGACTGTCACATCTGGGGCAGGTACAGGGCTGGGTGGTAGGGATAGTCCATGAAGTTCTTGACAACAGACTCAGAAACTCAGTGTTCAGATCCATTAATATTATTGTCTATGTGACATCCTATATAAATCCTATATACTGTCAGTGATGGCATCTAATAGGATCCTATATATGTCAGTGATGGCCATCTAATGGATCCTAATACTGTCAGTGATGGCCATCTAATAGGATCTATATACTGTCAGTGATAGCCATCTAATGGATCCTATTACTGTCAGTGATGATCATCTAATAGGATCTATATACTGTCGGTAATTGCCATCTAATAGGATCCTATATTCTATCAGTGATGGCCATCTAATAGGATCCTATACACTGTCAGTGATGGCCATCTAATAGGACCTATACTGTCAGTAATGGCCATCTAATTGAATCCTATATACTGTCAGTGATGGCCATCTAATAGGATCCTATATACTGTCAGTGATGGCATCTAATAGGATCCTATATACTGTCAGTGATGGCCATGTAATAGGATCCTATATACTGTCAGTGATGGCCATCTAATAGGATCCTATACACTGTCAGTGATGGCCATCTAATAGGACCTATATACTGTCAGTAATGGCCATCTAATTGAATTATATACTGTCAGTGATGGCCATCTAATAGGATCCTATATACTGTCAGTGATGGCCATCTAATAGGATCCTATATACTGTCAGTGATGGCCATCTAATAGGACTATATACTGTCAGTGAGGCCATCTAATAGGACCTATATACTGTCAGTGATGATCATCTAATAGGATCCTATATATGTCAGTAATTGCCATCTAATAGGATCCTATATTCTACAGTGATGGCCATCTAATAGGATCCTATACACTGTCAGTGATGGCCATCTAATAGGGTCCTATATACTGTCAGTAATGGCCATCTAATTGAATCCTATATACTGTCAGTGATGGCCATCTAATAGGATCCTATATACTGTCAGTGATGGCCATCTAATAGATCTATATACTGTCAGTGATGGCCATGTAATAGGATCCTATATTGTCAGTGATGGCCATCTAATAGGATCCTATATACTGTCAGTGATAGCCATCTAATAGGATCCTATATACTGTCTGTGATGGCCATGTAATAGGATCCATATACTGTCAGTGATGGCCATTAATAGGATCTATATACTGCAGTGATAGCCATCTAATAGGATCCTATATACTGTCAGTGATGATCATCTAATAGGATCCTATATACTGTCAGTAATTGCCATCTAATAGGATCCTATATTCTATCAGTGATGGCCATCTAATAGGATCCTATACACTGTCAGTGATGGCCATCTAATAGGATCCTATATACTGTCAGTAATGGCCATCTAATTGAATCCTAATACTGTCAGTGATGGCCATCTAATAGGATCTATATACTGTCAGTGATGGCCATCTAATAGGTACTATATACTGCCAGTGATGGTCATCTATAGGATCCTATATACTGTCAGTGATGGTCATTCTAGAGGATCCTATGTACTGCCAGTGATGTCCATCTAATAGGATCCTAATAACGGTCAGTGATGGCCATCTAAAAACTCCTAATACTGTCAGTGATGGCCATCTAATAGGATCCTATATAATGTCACTGATGGCCATCTAATGGATCCTATATACTGTCAGTGATGGCCATCTAATAAAATCCTTTAAACTGGCTGAGATGGCTATCTAATAAAATCCTGTATACTGTTTGTGATGGCCATCTATAAAATCCTATACACTGTCAGTGATGGCCATCTAATAGGTCCTATATTCTGTCTGTGATGGCCATCTAATAGGATCCTATATACTGTCGTGATGGCAATGTAATAGGTCCTATATACCGTCTGTGATGGCCATCTAATAGGATCCTATATACTGTCAGTGATGGCATCTAATAGGATCCTATATACTGTCAGTGATGGCCATCTAATAGGATCCTATATACGGTCGTGATGGCCACTAATAGGATCCTATATACTGTCAGTGATGGCCATCTAATAGGATCCTATATACTGTCAGTAATGGTCATCTAATAGGATCCTATATACTATCAGTGGGTGTTATCTAATAGGATTATATACTGTTAGTGGTTGTCATATAATAGGATCCTATATACTGTCTGTGATGACCATCTAATAAAATCCTTTAAACTGGCTGAGATGGCCATCTAATATAATCCTTATAATGTCAGTAGATGGCCATCACTGACAGTATAAAGGATTATATTAGATGGCCATCTCAGCCAGTTTAAAGGATTTTATTAGATGGTCATCACAGACAGTATATAGGATCCTATTATATGACAACCACTAACAGTATATAGGATCCTATTAGATAACACCCACTGATAGTATATAGGATCCTATTAGATGACCATTACTGACAGTATATAGGATCCTATTAGATGGCCATCACTGACAGTATAAATCTCTAATAGGATCCTATCTTCATTAATTGGCCATCTAATAGGATCCTATATTCTATCAGTGATGGCATCTAATATGATCCTATACCTGTCAGTGATGGCCATCTAATAGGATCCTATATACTGTCAGTAATGGCCATCTAATTGAATCCTATATACTGTCAGTGATGGCCATCTAATAGGATCCTATATACTGTCAGTGATGGCCATCTAATAGGATCCTATATACTGCCAGTGATGGTCATCTAATAGGATCCTATATACTGTCAGTGATGGTCATCTAAGAGGATCCTATGTACTGCCAGTGATGTCCATCTAATAGGATCCTATATACGGTCAGTGATGGCCATCTAAAAACTCCTATATACTGTCAGTGATGGCCATCTAATAGGATCCTATATACTGTCACTGATGGCCATCTAATAGGATCCTATATACTGTCAGTGATGGCCATCTAATAAAATCCTTAAAACTGGCTAGATGGCTATCTAATAAAATCCTGTATACTGTTTGTGATGGCCATCTAATAAATCCTATACACTGTCAGTGATGGCCATCTAATAGGATCCTTATTCTGTCTGTGATGGCCATCTAATAGGATCCTATATACTGTCGTGGATCAATGTAATAGGATCCTATATACGTCTGTGATGGCCATCTAATAGGATCCTATATACTGTCAGTGATGGCCATCTATAGGATCCTATATACTGTCAGTGATGGCCATCTAATAGGATCCTATATTACGGTCAGTGATGGCCATCTAATAGGATCCTATATACTGTCAGTTGGCCATCTAATAGGATCCTATATACGGTCAGTAATGGTCATCTAATAGGATCCTATATACTATCAGTGGGTGTTATCTAATAGGATCCTATATACTGTTAGTGGTTGTCATATAATAGGATCCTATATACTGTCTGTGATGACCATCTAATAAAATCCTTTAAACTGGCTGAGATGGCCATCTAATATAATCCTTTATACTGTCAGTGATGGCCATCTGCTAGAAACCTTTATACTGTCTGAGATGGTAATCTTATTGAATCCATTATAATGTCAGTGATGGCCATCTAATAGAATCCTTTATACTGTCAGTGGTGGTCAAATAATAGAATTATTGATACTGTCAGTGAGGCACCAAATAGAATCCTTTATGCTGTCAGTGATAGCCATCTAATAGGATCCTATATACTGTCAGTGATGCTCATCTAATAGAATCCTTTTACTGTCATGGTGGTCATCCATAGAATCCTTTATACTATTAGTGGTGGTCATGTAATGCAATTCTTTAAGCGGTCAGTGTGGTGCATCTAATAGGATCATATATACTGTCAGTGATGGTCATCTAATAGGATCCTATATACTGTCTATGGACCATCTAATGAATCCTATATATTGTCAGTGATGGCCATCTAATAGGATCCTATATACTGTCAGGGATGGTCATCTAATAGGATCCTATATACTGTCAGGGATGGTCATCTAATAGGATCCTATATACTGTCAGTGATTGCCATCTAATAGGATCCTATAAACTGTCAGTGCTGGTCATCTAATAGGATCCTATATACTGCCTGTGATGACCATCTAATAAAAGCCTTTATACTGTCAGTGAGGGCCATCTACTAGAATGTTTTTATACTGTCTGTGATGTTCATCTAATAGGATCCTATATACTGTCAGTCAGGGCCATTTACTAGAATATTTATACTGTCTCTGTGATGGTCATCTATAGAATCCTTTATACTGTCCGTGACAGCCATCTACTAGAATCCTATATACTGTCAGTGGTGATCATCTAATAGGATCCTATATACTGTCAGTGATGGCCATCTAATAGGATCCTATATACTGTCAGTGATGGTCATCTAATAGGATCATATATACTTTCAGTCATGGCAATCTAATTGAATCCTATATACTGTCAGTGATGGTCATCTAATAGGATCCTATATACTGTCAGTTAGCAATCTAATTGAATCCTAATACTGTCAGTGGTGGTCATCTGATAGGGTTCTACAGTATACAGTATATCTATCCATCTATCATATGCAGAGAATATAAGTTGAATAAGTTACCTGTGTTGAACTTGCATTCCTAGTATCTTTGTTAAATACTAAATAGTATATCCAATTTTTATTGACAAGGAATTTATTTGCATAGAAGTGAATTTTTCAGTCAGCGTAAACTAGTTTAACCGTTTGCATACTGTCCAGATGTATTGCAGTTCTTGAGAATGATTGCATCACATCACAAAACCACGTTTGGAATAGCAATTAAGTGCATTCCTTGTCTGTAGTACAAAAACAATGTAGTCCTAGATATCCTTCAATCACATTTAAATTGAAATGCTAATCTTTAAGGCATTTATCCATTATCAGTTTCTTGTATTTATCATTTCATTTGTAACCTAAAGGTTTTGCCATTTGGTCACTGTTCAATAAACACTATTGGAAGGCCAGACAGTGCTGTTTAAACCAAGTGTCTAGTGTCTAATGTTAATCCTTTCAATGTTCTCAGGGAATTGTAGTGGAACAACAGCTAATTAATATAGTCTGGACTCCCCATTCTAAACTCCCATTTTGCAGTTTATTGTATGTGGACTTTAAACATTTATCAAGGTCTAGGGGGGCCACCATAGCAAATCCTTTTCTGACATAAGAGGACTGTGGTACACATTACACCAGGTTGCCCAATGTCTGATTTATAGTATGGGATAAGATGACTGTGGTCACATTACACCAGGTTGCCCAATGTCTGATTTAGTATATAGGATAGACGACTGTGGTACACATTACACCAGGTTGCCCAATGTCTGATTTATAGTATGGGATAAGATGACTGTGGTACATATTACACCAGGTTGCCCAATGTCTGATTTATAGTATAGGATAAGATGACTGTGGTACACATTACTCCAGGTTGCCCAATGTCTGATTTATAGTATAGGATAAGATGACTCTGGTACACATTACACCAGGTTGCCCAATGTCTGATTTATAGTATAGGATAAGACGACTGGTACTATTACACCAGTTGCCCAATGTCTGATTTATAGTATAGATAAGATGACTTTGGTACACATTACACCAAGTTGCCCAATGTCTGATTTATAGTATAGGATAAGATGACTCTGGTACACATTACACCAGGTTGCTCAATGTCTGATTTATAGTATAGGATAAGATGACTGTGGTACATATTACACCAGGTTGCCCAATGTCTGATTTATAGTATAGGATAAGATGACTCTGGTACACATTACACCAGGTTGCCCAATGTCTGATTTATAGTATAGGATAAGACGACTGGTACATATTACACCAGGTTGCCCAATGTCTGATTTATAGTATAGGATAAGATGACTCTGGTACACATTACACCAGGTTGCCCAATGTCTGATTTATAGTATAGGATAAGATGACTGTGGTACACATACACCAGGTTGCCCAATGTCTGATTTATAGTATAGGATAGACGACTGGTACATATTACACCAGGTTGCCCAATGTCTGATTTATTTAGGATAAGATGACTCTGGTACACATTACACCAGGTTGCCCAATGTCTGATTTTAGTATAGGATAGATGACTCTGGTACACATTACACCAGTTGCTCAATGTCTGATTTAGTATAGGATAAGATGACTGTGGTACATATTACACCAGGTTGCCCAATGTCTGATTATAGTATGGATAGATGACTCTGGTACACATTACACCAGGTTGCCCAATGTCTGATTTATAGTATAGGATAAGACGACTGGTACATATTACACCAGGTTGCCCATGTCTGATTTATAGTATAGGTAAGATGACTCTGGTACACATTACACACGGTTGCCCAATGTCTGATTTATAGTATAGGATAAGATGACTCTGGTACACATTACACCAGGTTGCTCAATGTCTGATTTATAGTATAGGATAAGATGACTGTGGTACATATTACACCAGGTTGCCCAATGTCTGATTATAGTATAGGATAAGATGACTGTGGTACATATTACACCAGGTTGCCCAATGTCTGATTTATAGTATATGATAGATGACTCTGGTACACATTCACCAGGTTGCTCAATGTCTGATTTATAGTATAGGATAAGATGACTGTGGTACACATTACACCTGGGTCTGCGTATACTATGCTGCATTTTTACAGACTCATCTGAATCTTGTTCCAATCAGTTTGAAGTCTTGTGTGAACTCTTATTCATTTCATTTATAATCTCATGATCTTCAGCTGCCCTGAATTTAGAATCGTGGGCATCGTCTGTCTGACAGTGTAATTCTTGATTTGCTGACTCAACAGGTTCTAGCTTAGCTCATAATGACCAGATCAGTACTGCCTTTATCTTAATTCAGGTAAAAATCTGTTTTTTATTGTTATCTACTGAATGTTACTTAGTGAGATGTAATTACTTTAGGCAAGTGTTCTATGTTTTGAAACATTGCAAAGAAAGTACCCCCCCCCCTAAACGCTATATTTAAATGTTTAAATAGTGTATAAGTTCATTTCTGGGCACTTTTTAAGCATTTCACTCAAGGTAGGTTGGGTCCCCTAGATGTGTGGCATTTTACTTTTTTGTTAAAGAAGGAGGCAGCACCGAGGGTCCAGAGGGAGAGCTCCCCTGCGCATGCCAGAGTCCTCCAGGAGGACCGGGAAGGGGCAGATACTGGATTACACACAGAAAGGCTCCTCTCTTCAGTTTTCTGGAATTTCAGAAAGCACTGCAGAACAACCATAAGGATAGAGGGAGAAAGGTATGGATCTCAATACTACAAAGTAGGGCCAGCAGTGGGGCAAGTTTTAGTTTGGGGGGTGGACATGCAGTTTATAATAGAGTTAACTCTTAACTTCCCATGTACTGTGGTTCCAGAATCTATTAAAATATTTTGCATTCTTTCTGCCACAATCCCTCCCTCTAGCCATTTTATTGCCCTAAGAAAGTCTCCCCTGGTGTCCCCTTCCCACTAAAACGTACTCCAACCACCTCTTGGATTAGTCTTTGCAAAGATTAGAAAACTAAGCTTGTTGCTTTATTGCTGATAAGGATCCCTGTATTTTAAAGAATGATAGCGCCCCCCACATTTATATAGTGCCCCTCCACATTTGAATAGCGCACTCCACATTGAATAGCGCACTCCACATTTATATAGTGCCCTCCCATTTGAATAGCGCACTCCACATTTGAATAGCGCACTCCACATTGAATAGCCCAATTCACATTTGAATAGCGCCCTTCACATTTAAGTAGCTCACGCCACTTTAAATAGTGCACTCCACAATTAAATAGCGCACTCTACATTTGAATAGCGCCTCTATATTTAAATAGCGCACCCACATTTAATAGCGCACTCCACATTTAATAGCTCCCTTCACATTTGAATAGCGCACTCTACATTCAAAATAACACATTCCAAATTTAATAGTGCTCCCTCCACATTTAAATAGCGCACTCACATTTGAATAGCGCCCTTCACATTTGAATAGCGCCCTTCACGTTTAAGTAGATCTACTCCGCGTTTGAATAGCGCACTCCACATTTAAATAGTGCACTCCACATTTAAATAGTGCACTCCACTTTAATAGCGCCCTTCATATGGAATAGCGCACTCCACATTTGAATCGCCCTTAACTTTTGAATAGCGCATTCTACATTCAAAATAGCGCATTCCACATTTAATAGCGTTCCCTCCACATTAAATAGCGCACTCCACATTTAATTGCGTTCCCTTCACATTTGAATAGCGCACTCCACATTAATAGCGTTCCCTCCACATTTGATAGCGTTCCCTCCACATTTAAATAGCGCACTCCACATTTAAATGGCACCCTCCACATTTAATAGCGTTCCCTCCATATTTAAAATAGCGCACTCCACGTTTAAATAGCGCTCCCTCCACATTTTAATAGCGCACTCTATATTTAATAGCGTTCCCTCCCCATTTTAATAGCACACTCTACATTTAATAGCGTTCCCTCTACATTTAATAGTGCACTCTACATTTCATAGCATTCCCTCAACATTTTAATAGTGCACTCTACATTTGAGAGCGCACTCCACATTTAATAGCGTTCGCTCCACATTTAAATAGCGCACTCCACATTTAAATAACCCCTCCACATTTATAGCGCTCCCTCCACATTTAAATAGCGTACTCCATAATTAATAGCGTTTCCTTTCATTTAAATAGCGCACTCCACATTTAATACGCTCCCTCCACATTTAAATAGCGCACTCCACATTTAAATAACACCCTCCACATTTAATAGCGCTCCCTCCACATTTAAATAGCGTACCATAATTAATAGCGTTTCCTTTACATTTAAATAGCGCACTCCACATTTAATAGCGCTCCCTCCACATTTAAATAGCGCACCTCAACATTAAATAGCACCCTTCACATTTAATACTGCTCCCTCCACATTTAAATAGCGCCCTCCACATTAAATAGCGCCCTCCACATTTAAAGTGTATGTCCACCTAAGAAAACTATATTTGGGGTTTCAGTTTTATTGAAGAACTGGAGGTAAAGGAGCTATGTCTCACCTCCCGTTCTTTAATAAAACCTGCAGGAGCCAGGAGCGAAGGTAAGAAACTTACCAGGTCTTGTGCTCCTCTGTCGCTTCCTCAGACAGGTCCTGACAAACTTTGCACTCTATGTGCATGCACAACGTGCTAGGGCATAGTGTACAGGTGCATCTGGACCTGTCAGAAAATCAGCAGAGAAGTGCAATACCAGGTAAGTGCTTACCTTCGCTCCTGGCTCCTGCTGGTTTTATTGAAAACGGATTGCTGGGTCTCAGCCAGTCACTGAGCAGAAGCCAATCAGAAGAAGCAGCAGTTTAGAACGTTTAGAATCTGAATTTGCACACTTTAACCTTGCGAGGTTTAGGTTGTGGGGCATTACAAATAAAGCTAGGACACACAGTACAGATTTCTGAAAGATGGCAGACAGGACTTGCAGATCCTGGCAAAGTAAACGATCATGGAGGTGCATCTATCCAACCTGGGTGCAGACACCTCTGTAGGTTTCTCTTAGGAACCGACGACTCCGCAGGAAAAAATACAACTGAGGTCGCACTCCAAAGCTTTAACAAGTTTTATTGTAACCACACAACATCACATCACAACGTTTCGGGGGGATACCTGAAGAAGGGGGTATCCCCCGAAACATTGTGATGTGATGTTTGTGTGGTTCACAATAAAACTTGTTAAAGCTTTGGAGTGCGACCCTCAGTTGTATTTTGTTTCTTGCAGATCCTGCCTGTCATCTTTCAGAAATCTGTGTGTTACACACAGTGTATGAACTTCAGGGAGAACGCTCGGGACTGTGTGTTTCCATCGGCCGCGCTAAGGTTTTTTGCATTGCAAGTAGAATACAATTTTTTTTTACAAAATAGAAGTTGCACGGAAGAGTGAGGGAGGAGGGACCTCTAACGCGAATGCCAGAAACATTTCAAAGGAACAGTGAGAGGCGAAACGGACATGGGGCAAATTTCACTTGGGGGGTGGACATTATCTTTAATGAATAAGCATTTAGTGATGAAGTGATGTGACCACAGTTAGAGGGTTGGAGCTTTTATTATAAACACAAATTACATTTGTCAGCATATATCTCGGGAACCAATACATAGTGGGGAGTTGTCTCTATTTAATTACCCTCTTGTGGTCCACTAATAGAGGTGTAGTTTTTTGGCAGAACATCTCCTGCAGTGCATAGGCTACTGTGCTTATGAGAGTGGGTGAAGGGAAACGTGCTGGATGCTGCCCTTTTTGCTTATGAAAATTGGGAGCACAAAACAGCCATGTAAATCCCAATAGCTGGTAAAGGTACATGTAAAGATATAGGGTCACAAACAACAAGTCAAGGAATTAAAAGAATTTTATTGGAAGGATTAGGTTACATATTGACATTGACAAGTAAAATGTGTTAGTATGAGGTTTATAAGGGTTGAGTCCTACTTTATAATAGTTGGTAAAGGTATTGGGCAAGTAGACGATGGACATTGAGTTTATGCTTTTCTTAGTCTATGAAATGCTTTGACATAGTGTGCAGCAATTTTCACTGTGGGTTCCTTTTCCCCCACTTGAAGTTGAGTTTTCTCTCTTCCTCAAAGAAAAGTCTAGAAAAACATAATTGCACCATGTCAATGCATTAGAACGAAATATAGAATAAATAGAATACATTTATTATAAAATGTAAAGAATAGATCCATTTCATCTACTGTAATATACTGAATCACAGCACTTCCAAAGAATCATCGACAAACAATAGACAGGTACGTGCTCCTGAATGACCCTCCGTGACTCCCACATTGTGTTGAAGAATGTCTGGTAATAGAGTTGTGTGATAGTGTAATTAACCCAGTGGAATTGATATCTTCGCTGGGTAACAGGAACTAACACACTCTGATATCCTGTATCGTTTTCTGTACTTAGCTTCAAATGAGATGAAATTTGCAAGACTATAGCAAAGAAAATATATATTGTAACCAGTTAGATTTGGCAGACTGTTTTGGAATGTAAAGTCACCAAAGCTAGCTCCCAATTGGGGAGTCATTGTTTGTCTTTTGGACATCATTACTGCATTTTTGTAGTCAAAATCTGATTTTAAAAAGAATGAGGCACCTTGATCCGCTGTTTACAACAGATGATTATCAGGATCAGGCCTGCCGCTTGTAGGGACCCAGGGGAGAAACTTGCAGGGGGTCTAACCCCTTTAGTTATGCTATTGTTGGAAACAATTCATACATGATGGCTCTGAAAAATTTTGCCAAATCTTTTCTTAAATAGTAAACCCGCTTTATTGGTATTATACTATACGGGAATGAAAAGGTTAACTTCTATCTTAAGTACCCAGGCATGATAATAATCAAATCCATTGGGATCTCAATGGAAATCATATACAAGCCTGTATATGCCTTAAAAACATTCATTCTTTTTCCGATGCGGAATCGGTTGGACCAAAAATGAGAGATGGAATGTGGCTTTCTCAAAAGAAGAGGGCTGATAGTGATTGGGGTAGCCTAGGGGCAACTGATGGCATCTTTCAGAGGAGGTCTGAAAGATGCCGTGCTACATCTCCAATAAATGCTAATGCTAATAAAAGCACTAACACATTGGCTTCTGTGTGATAGAATCTAAGATATGATGAGGACGGCACACACTTTGTTCAAACTAATCTATTGACAGGGGGGGGTTACCCAAACTGTTGTGCACCATTATCACAATAAATTAGTGTGACCAAAGTGTTGGTGGTTCTCATCATATCTTGGATTCTAATACTACACTGTTTCTGGTTAACAGTACTGTATATAGAGACAATGTTCCCTCTAACCTCAAATTGGCTGTGTGCGCAGAAATATATTTTCTGTGCGCTGCAAAAGTAATTTTGTGCGCTCCATACCGCAGCACTCCATTCCAGAAGATTTTTTGTGCGCACCACTTTACACTGTATGCGCAGCCTGCGGAGATATGTGCGTGCACGAGCGCACAGCTTAGAGGGAACACTGATAGAGGACACTGCACCACCCTAGCATTGATACAGGAGTGCGAGGAGAACACAAATAAGGCTCCTGTGTGATACTATATCTTGGCATCTGAATGGCTGATGCCTATACCATTTTGGGGCTTCGATAGAACTATTGGATGTGATGACTATCATGTGCTGTCCCAAAGTGCACAAATTAAACTGGATGCAATAACAGGTTAGCATGAGAATTACACAATCAGCCCACCTGATATAAAGCTATATAAATTTGTATAGTGTTACCGGAGCAGGATTATCCACAAGGCAACCCTAGGCGACTGCCTAGGCCCAGGAAACTTCTGGGGGCCCCAGCTTCAGAAGCAGTAAAAAAAGTACAGTCTATACAATATATGTAGCAAAAGTGGGCCCTAAGATGGCCCTGCCTAGGGCCCCATATGATGTTAATCCATTTCTGGATGTTACAATGATATTATTCAAATGACAATTAAAAACGTATGTAGCTTGGTTTTCATGACAAGACAAACGTAATATTTGCTACTTATAAAAAAATAAAAACATACATATGTATAAGCTGGTCTTTTGTTAAATTGAAATTATTAGAATAATAGGTGTTTTCTAGCCATGTAGTTTAGGAGCACTTCTTTAAATATGCATTGTACCAGGATACTTCGGATTAATAAAAGTTCTTATCTTTAAAAATGGTGCTAATTCTGCCCCAACCAATCAGATGTTATTTACCATTGGAAAGCTAACATCTGATTGGTTGGGGCAAAATTAGCATCATTTTTAACAATACTTTTATTATATCTACCTGAATATTATTGTGTTTAGTGCATGGCTCAATGTGGAGCAGTGTGAGGGGCAGATTAAATGTTGAATTGGACATGCCCTTTAATAAATATAGCACCACAGTCCGTTCTTAGCATCCATTCTTGTTGCTATGCTGCCTGTTATAGTAAAGTGACACCCCTGGTGTAGGATAGATTTTACACTGCCATCTCAAAGTGAAAATAGAAAATCAGTTTATTTAAAGATTTGCTACCAATAATAAGACGTATTTCTAGTGATCATTTTAAAGATATTCTAACCTAGTGTAAAATGCTTTATCTGATAAGGGGAAACCTTCCCACCCAAACCTATCCTATATTATATTTCTAAAAAAAGAATCTGAACACTACTTACAGCCCACGGTGTTCTCTATTGCCAGCAGCCGCCGCTGTGATTGGCTGCTTCTCAGCCAATCACAGCTGCGGATGCTGGTCTGGCCCCTGTTTGCTAGTTCCAGCAAGCAGGGAGCCAGATCAGAGAGCTGCTGGAGCGAGGGGCTGCAAGTACTGTTCGGATTCTTTATTTGATATATAATATATAGCGGTTAGGGTTGGGAAGGGACGCCCTACATTTTATTAAAAAAATGATATAGAGGGTGAAGATACCCTTTAAGGCTGTAACCAGACTATCCAAGAATGGTAACGTGTGAACGCATCATGCTTCTGTGCGTTACGTCCATTTGTGCTGTGATTTGGCCAGATTCCGTTATTGGAGCACATGTAATCCACACAAAAAATGGTGATTGCATTACATACATTGCGGTCACCTACATTGTATTGCACTGGCATGCGATTCTCACTCTCTACTGGATCTCAAAACGTGTGTGAGAGATGCGCCAGTGTGGCCTAGCCCTTACTTAATAGTAATAGTAATAAAACAGAATGATTAAGTTTTTAACTTAAGTTTTTTTTTTTTTTTTCAAATGGCCCTTTAATCGTACAGACAAAATTAACAAAAAAATTAAATTTACCGTATATACTCGAGTATAAACCGACCCGAGTATAAACCGAGGTACCCAATTTCAGCTAAAAATCATAATAAAGTTGTTGACTCGAGTATAAACCGAGGGTTAGAAACTTGGCATTCAAGATGTTTGGAAACTACAACTCCCAGCTAATAAAGCATGCTGGGAGTTGTAGTTTCCAAAACATCTTGAATGCCACCCTCACTTGGCATTCAAGATGTTTGGAACTACAACTCCCAGCATGCTTTATTAGCTGGGAGTTGTAGTTTCCAAACATCTTGAATGCCACCCTCACTTGGCATTCAAATGTTTGGAAACTACAACTCCCAGCTAATAAAGCATGCGGGAGTTGTAGTTTCCAAACATCTTGAATGCCACCCTCACCCAGTTCAGTTTGTACCTGTGGCTCTTCTCCATCCAGGAACTGTGGGCTCTCCTCCATCCAAGGGCTTCCTGTGTTCCAGGACTGTGTGCCAGCATTGAAGGTAAGTGTCCTCTGCATTCCGGCATCCATGCGCTCATTCCTGTACTGGCGCTCCGGCTGACGTCACTAATTGGCGCCGGGCTTGGCTCCAGGCAGTGACGTCAGGCCGGCGCCCGTACAGAGAAGATCGTGCGGCTGCCGGAGTGCTAAGGTAAGTAGTGACTCGAGTATAAACCGAGTCCAAGTTTTCAGGCTGATTTTACAGCCTGAAAAACTCGGATTATACTCGAGTATATACGGTAAAACATTTCTGAGAAAAACAATATGCGTCATGCAAAAAAATGTGCTCATACTGCCTGGTTTCAGTAAATAACTGATTTTCATTACACATGTATTAGGATGCAGTTGGTCCCTTCCAGAATGTAAATAGAAATGGGATGGTCCTTTGTTTTTTAGGTGTTGTAATGTAAACTTATTGGACTGTATGTGTTAGCATTAATATGGGCGAGCCAACCAAGTGACAGGTGGGACTTCCTCTCTCCGCTGGGCCTTAGGATGCTCAGCTTTGCTCAGCAGAGGGAGGGGGGAGGATGTACAATCAAATCTGAGAATGTGCAGAACAATTTGAAGACTGCGGATCATTCTAAGAATGTTTTTTTTTTAATTCACATGGAGCAGTTTAGCAGCTGATTTCTATACATACTACCTTGGGATACACACGGTATTCAGAAAATCCACCCATCAACATTCTAAAGAATGTTCCTAAAATAGGATTACTAGGAATGCCCTTCATTTTTTGTTTTTTCTGAATCTAAAAAAAGATTTGTTCCTGTAGAATAGGTCTCTGGCTGGATTGGCTGTCAGGAGGGTCTCACTCATCTCCACTCACTTCTACACCTCATACTAAATCATTCTCATGCTCGATTACAGTTGTCTATGTCTCAGAATGAAGCTGCCTCCTTGTCCGATATTGCTCAGGCTGTTATTACCTTCACATCATGAAAATGTATTGCCAGCAGTTCCCTGCAGTGACCCTGTGCTCTCCACAATGACCAAGATGTCACTTTGAGCTCGGTATCAATATTTCATAGCCTAAGTACCTCAATGGCTGCAGAGTTCTTAAAGGGGAATGCACCTCTTTTATAAGAAATGATATTTCATTTTGAGTGGTTGTGTGCAGAGCTTATATTTATTGTTTCTTTAATGCAGCTTTAACCCCTTATTTTATCATGCAGCTAGAGTTTATGGAGAGAAACAATGACTTGTTTATATGGGATGCAGCATCATGACAAATTGTGTATTTTATTATATCATGTAAAGCAGATTGTTTTATAAGTCTATCCTGGGATTAATCTGTTTAAAGTTCTTTACATTTTTTTTTTTAAAGATCCTTATTACCGTAATACTAGCACTGATAACTTTGGTGACCTGGGGATTTGGGGTGTTTTAATTCTTTAGCTTCCTCTTCTGAACATCTCTTCCCCTAGGCCAGGCCCTAAGACACAAGCAGGGAAATGCAAGTGTGAATTTCTTTAGTTACTTCCACATATAGAGATGGGATGCGGGTTCGACACGGAACCCCTCAGTTCCGAAATCCGAAAGATCCGTCCGAATCCGGGGACCTCGGAAGGTATTTTTATAATTATCAAAAGTACGGGGCTATTTTCGATAATTTCGAAAAATAGCACTGTTATCAAAAATTGCACCGTACTTTCAATGATTATCGAAATTCGTTCCAGTTTCAGTTTTTTGGGATTTTCCCTGAGATCCAGAAATCAGAAAATGAAATAAAACTTCTAAGTTTCGGCCATCTCTATCCACATACTGTATATTATAATATAAAGGTCCGATAACAATGCAAGCAATATATATATGCAGTATTATGCAGTAAAGCAAATCATACAATACTGTTACCAGATCAGATGATTTTGCCTTAAGCACCCAATACACGGGATCGAGATTTCAAGCAATTTTGACATTTCGATTGGATCGCTCGAAATGGAGAAACCTGGTTTCCATTTTTCTGATCAACCGCTCAATGACCGCTCAACACTTTCGCGAGGTTTATCATAAAAGACCCCATTTTCTGTCCAAATCTCTCCGCGGGTTTCAAGCTATATAAGATGTCTGAGATACTCACTTGTTTGTTGCAGAAAAAAGTGCAAGTTTATTCACCCATGTTTACAGGAGTACCAACCCCAAAACTTGCCTGTTTTTTTCTTATAAACATGGGTGATTAAACTTGCACATTTTCTTGCAGCAAACAAGCGAGTATCTCGACATGTTTTTGTTTATTTGTGTTATTCTTTGCTGGGGCAGTGCAGTCTTAGCTGGGACACCCACATCACAGATAGTGTTTAGTAAATAACCGACTTACATCGCAGGTTTAAAAAAGGTGGGGAAGGCCTTGGAGTCCGATTGGAAGAACGTCTGCCCGTGTATGGCTGGCTTTATTCTAGTTATCTAGTATGTGCTCCTCAATGGATAATTATCCATCCATTGAATATCCAAGTTCTGTTAGAAGGACAATGAGTTTTTTCATTCACATATCATTTGCTGAAACCTGTACACTAATTTGGCAGCTAAGAAATGCTGGAAGGGTGATAGTACAATAAATCATATGTTAGGCCTGGGAATGACTTTACTGTACAGGTCTGATAATGTGAATATAAAACCTATGCCTTTGGGCTGAAGTCTGTTTGTGTAGTATTAGTTACATCAGTTCACATGATCTTGCTAACTGCCTGACTGCTGTTTTGAGTAGCTAATGCAATGCAAGACTATTTGAGTACCTTAATTAGAAAGATTCAGGAGTGTTTGGTTTAAAATAAAATAATGTACATTTGCTTTAATGTACAAAGCCAAGTAAGGGGGAAGTGTATGTAATGTTTTGGTGCTTGAATTGCAGGTCCAATCCCATAATAAACTCTTACCACATGATCTACTTACTTATAATTACTGCAGCCCAAACCACTCTCCATTCACTTTCATCAACAATAACAAGAGCCTTCACCAGCTCAGCAAAGAGACCACTCCCCTCTGGCCATGATTGATAGGTGGACATTGCAAACTTTGCAGAGGAGGACAGTGTCTTGTTAAATGTGTGCGGTTGGGGATGTAGAAAAAAGATTTTATTATGGGGGGGGGGGGGCATGTTATTTTATATCTAACCTTGGTGGCTAACAGTGGGTTGTTTACTACATTTTGTGGTCTCTGTGGTGGTCTCTCACAATAATTTCTTATACTGAAGATAAGGAACTAAGGACAAATCACAAGATTGTGCTGAACAACATTCTCAAGACCTATTATATGTAACTAGATCTGTTAGTCCCAGAACTTATAATCAGAATTTTACTACAAAATCCTTTTTATTTTTTTATTATGTTCATCACATAACATTGTTTGTCAGTATAACTATGGGCCCCTGCAAAACATAAGGACAACATCAGACATGCTGAATTTTTGGTTGGATCAGATTTTAAATTTTAACTGCTATGAGCAAGGACCCTTGTATTCTCTTTATCATTTGTGTCTAGATGTTTCAGGTCTTGCAGTGCCTTATATATATATATATATGCTGTATATATGTATATTTATGTATATAAATAAAAAAAAAGTACACTGCACTCCAATTGTTGTTACACTGTACTGTATACATGTGCAATGTTTTGTGGCCCTTTGTCAAACATTATTGTGCTCACACCCAAAATAACATGGTTCACATAACATTCCTATCCGAATATACCCTTAGCACCAGCCTTTGATATGGCACCGTGCACAGGTTGCAATACCAGGAGCGACAGCTGGGAGTCTTAAAGGAACTGTAAGCCCATATACCAAACTTTGAAGTCTTTGCCCTCCGTTTGTATTATTCACAGGGAGGTGAGAACGCTTATTCTCACCTCCTTGTGAATAATATTTGCTCAGGGACACTGGAACTTACCTCCGCTCCTGCTCTAACAACCGCTGTCCCGACCATGCGCGCTCTCTAGGTGCATGCGCGCCAATACAAGAGATAGGGCGCACGATCGGGACAGAAACAGCTTTCTGTGCAGAAGCGTCTGTGAGCGGAGTGGAGCGAAGGTAAGTTCCCGGTCCCCTGAGCAAAATATTATCACAGGGAGGTGAGAAGCGTTCTCACCTCCCTGTGAATATACAAAGGAGGGCAAAGACTTCAAATGTTGAGTTTACAGTTCCTTTAAGCAGGGCCGGCCTTGATATGGGCGACCTGTGGTGACCACACAGGTTGCATTACCAGGGGGCAACAGGGGGGAGTCTTAGGTCACGGACCTGTAGCGCAAAGTTGTGCACAGTGCCACAGCCCCTCTAGTTACGGTCCTCCAGATAAAATATGTATCAGCACCTCACCACTACTAAGCCCCAACACATATAGCTTTACTTAAGATGTCTGTTTGCTGTGCTGTTCTGTCTGTCATTTAGTACGTACATAATGATGTACGCACCATATATACAAGCACGCACTGAAGATACTGAAAGACAGTAAGTGCAGGTGGGGCACTTGATTTGAAGGCAAGCAGCATTCAACGGAGTATTGTGTGTGCCCGGGGGGGGGGGGGGGTTTGGGGGGGGAGGAGTTGGGGTGCTAGGCGTCAGTAACAAATCTTGCACAGGGTGCTGTTTATCCTAAGGCCGGCCCTGGTCTTAAGTCCCTCTAGTTACGGTCCTGCAGATCATGTCCTACAGCACAGATAGCCTTACTTGAGATATTTGTATGCTGTGCTGTTCTGTCTGTGCATTTAGTATGTTCGTGTTACGTAATGATGTACGTGATATATACAAGCACGCACTGCAGATACTGAAAGACAGTAAGGGCACGGCCACACTGCAACACAAACACAATCGCATGCAATTTCATGTGCGAGTTCGTTGCATTTGCGCATGTGTTTTTTTTCATTAACTATTGAAAAACGCATGCGATTTAAAATGAGGAACGCGTTTTCAGCGCGTTGCCGCGTTTTAATTATATGAAAAAACCAAAAGCGCAAACACAAAAAAAGAGCGCAGCAGTGTGGCCTAGCCTAAGGGCATGGGGGACTTGATTTGAAGCAGGCCAAGGCAAGCAGCATTCAACAGCGTATTGTGTGTGCAGGGAGGTGTTTTTGAGGGGGTGCTAGGCACCAGTAACAAATCTTGCACAGGTGGTATTTATCCATGTGGCCTGCTAGCAAACACCCCTATTACTATCACAGGAAACACCCATTCCCCTTCTTACAGGTATACCCAAACACAAACATATTTAGAATTATGGGGAATTACCCCAACCTTTTCCATTGAAGAATGCCCATGATTTATTATGTAAACACATATAGGGAGATTCACCCAGAGCCACAAACTGCTCTGGGCAAATCTCCTTACGGGATTTACCAGGCTGCACGGCTCTGGGTGAATCTCACCCTGACTTAAGTATTAACGCCAGCGTTAGTGGTGTTAAAGGAGAACTAAACCCAATTTTTATACTCCAGAATCTGAAAACAACCCCCCCTAAAAACACCAATAAACTATAAAATGCCACTTTGTAAACTCGTTAAAGAAAATCAAAGCCTGTTATGAACTGGATGAAGTATCTGTGTGTATGGGCAGTGTCAGACCACACCCTCCTGACCTCAGTCACATGCTTCCTTGCTTTATCTGCCCTGTAAAAGGATTGGCTAGAGATTATTAATGGGTGTGACCAACTGACCAACGTTTCTGCCATAGCTAGGACTGAGCATGTGCAGAACATAATGGCGTTGACCAAACTGTGATACTAGAATGCTGAGAAGTAAAGCACAAACCATATGTTATTAGGTAAATTTTCCAGCGCCTTGTATCAAAATGAGAGGTAAGACACAGATACTGGTTTTATATCAAGGGTCCTAACTTTTGGTTCAGTTTTGTTCTGTGGCTTTAGTTGCCCTTTAAATACTTGTCTTAAGAGCTGCGCAGCCTCTGGTAAATAGGTTTGCGATGACTGTGCAAGTTCTACCGCAAAGCAAGCCTTAACGTCGCACTGAGCGTAAATTGGTTAGCGTGACGTTAAAAGGGACAGGAGCGCTGCACCCCTCAACAGTCATAGATAAGGAAAGTAGTTTCCTTTCCCTTTAACCAGTGGATCCACCAACCTCCCTCTTCTAAGGATCAGTTCCCTATCCCCAACTCTCTGTGGTCTTGGAACAGCTTCCAGTATGAAAACCCTAAGCTCATCCTCATGTAAATGTGCACTACAAAAATTTTACAATTCTTGTGTCTTATAGTGGATCTATGATGCGAGATCCTAACTTTTCACTTTGGGAAATGGCGTTGCCATGTGCGAATTTTAGTGTCTGTGTCTTTTGTGAAATTCGTGCAGCCTGTGCAAAGATGAAGTTAAAGTCATGCTAGCCGATACTGATCGGTTAGCGTTTTTAACCCTGAAAAATTGCTGGGGGTAAATAAGGCCATTAAAGTTATGATGGTTGTAAAATAACGGCTGTTAAAAAGTGAATGGGTCATCTAAAGAGATACTGCACCTTAATACCATTGCAATACATTGGCGGTATCAGTATTTTGCATTTTAATACACGGTGGCAAATTCAGATACCACACAGTGTTTTTCTATAGATGCACAATAATCTATTTTTATAATGGGGACAGAAAATAGTCATAAAAACATTTGATTGTATTTTACAACTACTTTGTTATATAATCAATGAGAGCAGCCAGACGGAGGCTAATCTCACAAATGGATTGGAATAGGCAAAAGCAAGTGGGACACCATTAGATCCAGCTAATATTGTTTGATTATTGTTTTTATCCTCAACCTCTACTGTTGTATAATACCGTGTTTATGGATTTAAACATAGACATAGAGGGGTGAATACCAATGGTAGATAGTGCTTATTACAAAAAAACTATAACCATTTACTTAAATTGCCTATTGTCCTTGCCTTGTGACATATTTAATAAACCTGTAATCATTCTTACCAGTGTTCTAAAGGTTTGACATTTATGTGAAATAAGGGTCGTTTCCATTCACTTTAATACAGAGTCTGCTAAAGGCTCACAGAGGTCTACATATGTAGGCAACACTTCTGTTCAGCCAAATGGTAAATGGACATTTCAGGTATGTGGCTTGTCTTGCCAAAATCTCTTATTTAACCTTAGTTGTGAAACACCCACTTTCGCATAATCTATAAGTTCAAAGAGCCCCTACGTACAATCATGACCGAACGTTCAGTTGTAGAAACCATGTGGTAGTAAACAGCACAATGGTATTCAATGGGGATTACACATCTACTATTTTGTTATTGTATATTTACGATCTGTATTGGTAATTTACGATTGTTATTTTAAATTCACCATTCGGAAATTAACGATTAGTTTAACAATTTATTACCGATTGTTAAAAAAAAAGCGATACCCACGCCTTATAAATACGCCCCATGATTCAAAAGAGTAGAGTATCTTTCATTGTGTTAAAAGAATCAGAGGGTCAGATGCTCACAACAAAATAATACCATGGCAAAATCCTCAGAGAGTTGATTTTTTCTTTTGAATGGTATAAAGCTATTGTTGCATATTTAAAGGCATGTCACACCCTAAAATTAAATTTTTTATATAAGATTCCCCTGGGCTTACCACCCAACCGCATTATTTTTTTTTTTAGAAAGCCCCCAAACTCTACTTACCTCCCCTCTGTCCTCCGCCGCGCTCCCGGCCCTCTGCTTGCAAGGAAATGCAAGCAGAGGGCGGGACCGGCAGCCCGTCTGTGATTGGCTGAGGGCAGCCAATCACTGGACGGGCTGCCGGCAGCTAACTTCAGCGGGCGGAGAGGTAAGTGGAGCTTTCTAAAAATAAAAATTATGCGTGTGGGGCTGGGGGACCAGGGGGAAGGATATATTAAGGGGATTTATGCTAGGGGGAGGGATAGCAGAACGGAGGGAGAGGGAGTGAGAGGGAGGGGGGAGGGAGGGGGGAGAAGGGCTGCAGTAGCATGGCAAAATCTACCGGAGGCCAGGTTAGCAGGCAGAGCCCTGCTATCCTCCTGGTGGTTAGTTATTGGGACTTTGGGGGGGGACTACAGGAGAACCCTATGGAGCTGGGATGTGAGGTAAGGATTAAACTACACTACATGGGGGGGCCAGTAGTGGGGGAAATTATAGTTTTGGGGGTGGACATGCCCTTTAAGATTCCATCGTCATCTGTTAAAGATGTGGCTACACACAGTCCTGATTGGTCTATATCAAGTATAAAGATCGTTTGGGACTACCACAACACCCTAATGGTGGCAATAGACGCTAAGATCCCGAACCGTACGTTATCGGGATATCCAGACATTGGATGATTGTTGGATTGTGTATGGACAATCGTTCAACAATCGTCCAATAAGTTCCCCCATCAGGCCAGTTGTAGAATTTTTGTCCGATAGGCAAACCGATCTACAACCCATGGATAGTATGATTGGATTCTAGCGTCTATGGCCACCATAAGAGATAATGTCCATTCTCTATACTGCAGGACAGGGAAGTGAACGCAAAAAAGTACTGATTGCTCCAAGCCGATGGCGACCATCGTACCTATCGTTTTCTCGGTACATACTTTGATGATAGAGGGATAATCTGACATAATTACTCTTTATTAATACTGTGTGTACTCAGCTTAACACATCTTACATCAGCCTGTGAACTGATTAGTCAGGCTTTCTCACTCTGCAGTACTTTTCCTTACATCCTCTATAACACACTCAGTCTTGTCACTGATGCAGATCACAAAACCTTTTGGTCAGATTTTGATCATTCTACGATAAACCAGGAAACATCTAAAACGCTTCCCTGTAACCTGCTACATTACATAAAAAGATCATCTACACAAAGAGTAGAATTCCAATGGATGACAGTAAATTCGGAAATATTTAGTTCAACAACAATAGGAAAGTCTGATTATGGTATCTATTTCCATTGGCTGACGAATACATAGTTGTTGCTGTGCTTTCCTTTTAATCTATGTGCTATGACAGCACAACTAGCCTGGGGCTAGAAAACTGCATTCATCTTTAGCAGAAGGATCAATATTCATTATAGGCACCCGCATTCACTCACACATAAATAACCTTCTGAATAACAACTACATGACAGGACAACATGCAGGTAAATATTCTTGCCAAGATATTTAATATAAAATTGTGACTAAACACATTGAAATAATTTGCAATTCCAATTTTGCAATAACTAGAGACGGGTGAAGGTGATAGGAATGGATAATGAAGTTTCAGTGCAGTAATAATCTCATACGATTAGTGTTAATATGCAACTCAACTTTTACTTCCTGCGTGAAGATTAAAGAGGTTCCTTCCTTTTCAGTAATACCTCCCTCACAAGTTGTGTTTTAGATCCCGACTAAGGCTTGGTACACAGGCGAATTCAGTCTGATAATTCCAACAGCCAGCTTGCAATCGGTTGTCTCTGGCTGGAATAAAGTGGTACACAACAATATATTTGCCCTACTGTGTAGATTATTATCCTCAATACGACTTTTTTTCTCAATACGGTTTTGTGCCATTTTTTTGATCTTTCTAACTAACTAAATTTGCAGAAAACGTGGGTTGGAAATGATCGTTCCCATTACAAATCACAACTAATCTAACACAAATCTGGTGCTGGAAAACCAACCTTGCCAAAATATCTGCCTGTATGTAACAGGCCTTAAGGTTATCTGTACCAAAAAATAAAACCTTCCTTTTTGCAGTAAGACAGAACACTCACCAACTAAAAGATTAGATGCCATCACCTTCCTGGCCAACCCAGCTATCTTGCCTGAACAAGGTCCGACCTTGTGCCATAGTGGACATCCATAGTGCTCCATTTTATTTTAAAAAGGAATTTTATGAACTAATTGGGGGATTTTGCTTTTTTGCATAGGACCATTAAATGTATTCTGCAGCTTCACCATTGTCACAGAGAATATTGATTCTGATGCCTTGGTCTGGGACAGAGGGGGCAAATTTATTGTACCTTGTATCATGATACAAATCATGTGTCTCTTTGGGGGCATACATACTGTACTAGTGATGAACATGTCCCATCTGCCAAGAATCAAGCAGCATATATGGAATCCTGTGGAGAAAACCAGCAGAAGTAAGAATTTCACAGGGTCTTCAAAAGTGGTGTAGATTGTACTATACAGTAATAGGGTAGACTAACCAGAAACCTTCCTCTACTTGAGGTAACTCGCCCTAGAATAAGACTCACGAAGACATGTTGAGAGCATCATGAGAGTAAACTTGTAAAGGATTTTATTTTGATACCTTCAAAGGCAGTATCACATGCTAAAAAAACATCCAGACCCTCCACTGAATGCTGGTTTGGTGTATGAGTGTTTGTAGTTGTGTTTACGCTGCCTCTTACACCAGTGACATTGAAAGAACTCCTAGGTGTTCACCTCTAGGTAAGTTTTGGAGCAAGTAAGTTAAGGTACATACAAGAGCTGATCCAGATAGTACCCAGGGTGAGTACCCTGAATACCTTAAATGTTAGAGAGGAGTAGACTGGGTGAGGTAAGTATAAAAAGATATTTTACATATTTGCAAAACTGGGAAAAGCACTGCAAAACCCACCTTCAATTTTCATTCATGCATTACCTCTGATGTACATCCTACACCAGAACTGGGGTGTCTCTAGGGTTTTTGCCACTGAACAAACTTTTATTGCCGCGTTTATGCGCACAGACAAATCGGTGTGGGCGTGGCTTGTGTGTGTGAGTAGTTGTGTGTCGTGTGGCTTTGTGGTGGGAGCATGGCTAGCCATTTTGTCATTTTGAACTTGGCATCGTTTATTGTTACAGTTTCTTTAGAAGTCCAATATATATATAATCCTCTATCTCTTACATTCTTCTTCTCACACACTCTTCTTTCCTGCAGTCTCAGTTCTCTCTCACACTCTTCCCTGCAGTTTATCAACTGTCTCACATACACTGAACATACACACTCTCCGTATACTCTACACACATTCTCTCACACATACTGTAAAAACCCACTCCTCACACATACTGTACTGACGTACTGATGTATTACGTTAGATCAACTGGACTTAAATTTTACTTCTTGAAGACGTTTTGCTAGTCATCCGACTGGCTTTCTCAATTCAGAATTACTTGTACAAGAATCTGTTGGCAATTATGTACCCTGAAAAGTCCCAATTAGCATATGACAGCCAGGTGTTAAGGTCCTTCTGAATGCAAGACATGACTGCATTGTGGCTAGAGGTGTTATAGGATCACCAGGGTAATATGTCAAAACAGCATTGTACATGGCAGACAGTTGGTGTCTAACCCCCCCACCCCCACTCTATTCAGGCTTGGTTTCTTTATTTTCACATAAATTACCTCTTGACACCTCTCTTGAACCAGTTCTGTTCCTTTGAAGGATGTTGACATTACAATTTTAAATGGTATGTCCTTTTTCCTAGATGGAAGTACACGCTGATGCTGACCGAGGGATTGGCTCTTCTGTGCTGGGCCATATGTTGATGCAGTTGCTGTTTGGTTTCCCCCACATACAAATCACCTTACCTTACCATGGGCGTTCCTATAACACCTCTTAGCCACCTTGCATTCAGAAGGTCCTTAACACCTGGCTGTCATATGCTTATGGACTTTCAAGGGTACTAATTTCCAACAGATTCTTGTACAAGTCATTCTGAATTGAGAAAGCCAGTCAGATGACTAGCGAAACATCTTCAGAACTAAACTTTAAGTCCAGTTGATCTACTGAAACAACAGATATACCATGACCAGGACGAATGAGAACCTTCACAAGCATACTGAATACACTCTCACACATACTGTAAATACCACCTCTTTCATAAATACTGTACATACACCCTCTCTCACACATACAATGGTTGCCACCAAATCAGGTAAAATCGATGGAACAACCTCTTATAAATGGTTGGACACCCAGACACCAATAAAGGAAGGCACACAGATAATGGTAAAATCATTGGCACCAACTCTGATAAATGGTTGGCAGCCAGATTTGAATAAATGGTTGGCAAACAGATACTGGTAAAATCAGTGGCACAAACTCTGATAAAGGGATGGCACTCAGATGCTAATAATGGTTGGCACCCAGATACTGGTAAAATCATTGGCACAAACTTTGATAAATGAATGGCACCCAGACACTAATAAATGGTTGGCACACAGATACTGGTAAAACCATTGGCACAACTCTGATAAAGGATTGGCACCCAGACTCTAATAAATGGTTGGCACACAGATACTGGTAAAACCATTGGCACAACTCTGATAAAGGATTGGCACCCAGACGCTAATAATGGTTGGCACACAGATACTGGTAAAATCATTAGCAAAAATGTATAAATGGTTGGCACACAGATAATGGTAACATCATTGGCAAAAATGACAAGCATTTTTGCCAATGATTTTACCAGTATTTGTGTGCCAACCTTATTAGAGTTTATTCCAATGATTTACCAGATACGGTGCCAACCATTTATCAGCTACTCAGCTAAACGGTTGGCACACCACTTTAATAAATGGTTGGCACACAGATACTGCTAATTGGCAAAAACTCTGATAGATGGTTGGCATACATACACACCACACTGTCGTTGCTGGTGCTGGATGGATTAATTGTAGGTCCTTTCTGGCTGCTGTCTCCCCGTGCTGCATTGAAGGAGCAGGCTCGGCTTGCAGAGTTATGTGCACCGCAGAGGACAGTCTTAGGCGTGACGTCAGACTTGTGACGTGATGACGTCGACTTCATGTGACATGAGTTACACAGCCTGATCTACTCCCACACTACCTGGTGCTGGTAGACACAAAATTTTTTCTTCCCCTAGAAATGCTGCTTCCCTGGGGCACAGACGACGGGAGCTGCTCTGCCACAGTTACATATGTTCTCATTAGCGAGACGGCCATGCTGGGCAAAATAAGACCCTTGGCTGTCCCTGACTGGCCCCTCAATCTTAGACCTGTACCCTAAAAAATTAATAAATGGTCTCAGGCTGGATAATTTATTTATTTTATATTAAGTGTTTTATAGAAAAAATGATGACTTATTAATGATTGATTGAATTTGATGGAATGGATATAAAATTTACATACAATTAAAAATTTCAACAAATAATAAAAATGTTCAATGAACCAGGTATATTAGCTTAAAGGGGATGTCCACCCCCAAACTAAAATTGAACCCACTAATGGCAACACTGAGTAATTTACAAAACATCCTTACCTTACATCCCTGCTCCCTATGGTTCCTGTAGTGCTTGATCGAAGTCCAGGAAACTGAAGAGTAGTTGCTGCATTCGTCCAAACAACTCTGCTCCTGTCTTGCCTCCGGGGGGGGATGGAGACATGCGCAGAGAAGCTCTTTCCCCCCCTCACTCCCAATCCCTCCCTTGCTGCCCTTCATGTTGCGTAAAATTTTTAATATATATTGCAGGACATCTTCCCACCGCAACCGCTATATTGGAAATGTAAAATAGAATCCAAACTGTATTTACAGATCCTCGCTCCCATGGAATTCTCTATTGCTGGCAGCCCAGGCTGTAATTGGCAGCCACTCAGCCAATCACAGCCGTGGTTGCTGGTATGGCCCCCTGCTTGTAGTTCCGGCAAGCAGGGAGCCAGATCAGCTGGAGCGAGTGGGCTGTAAGTAGAGTTTGGATTCTATCTTACACACATCTAACATAGCGGTTGGGGGTAGAAAGGGATGCCCTACAATATATCAAAAGTTAATATCGAGGGGAGATGCCTTTAATCTATTATAAAATTCATTTTTGCAAATCTTTAATGAGAATTGTGTATTGGTCCGGCCCTTGACAACAATCCAAGTTTCTTGTGCGCCCCCCTGTGAAATTTAAATGCACCCCTGTCCGACACTGACAAATTTGCTGTGCAATTTACCAGAAAATCAGGTGAGAAAGTCTATCCTGGTATTCTGCAATTGCCATTGATTTATTATTTTGGATAGCCAAGCCCTTACCTGTGGGAAAAGATCAAGTCACTAACCTACAATGTTTTAGTTCCCTCATGTTGAAAATACCACAGTCCAGTAAAGAATTAATTCACACAGTCCTGTCTGGCAGCAGCAAAAGGAAGCAAGGTACCGTATGCACAGATTGGCTGCCCTGTTAGCAGATGGGTATTACATCATTCATAGTTGGCGACAGAATGACTTTGACATCACACTTTGACAGGCAGTGTTTGACATTTATTTAACTGTGCCCCCCAAAATAAAAAAAGATGTTACTAAAAAATGTCCATATTTATAAAAATAGCTTTATAAATACCATGATGAACTGTGGAATACAAATACACCTGGCTCACAGTATGCATCAATAAGCAGCTGAATGAAACACATGATGGTAAAATTTATCTACTGATGAGCTATTTGTGGTGATGTATGGGCAGAAAGATTTCACACCTCTGCTTTTTAATCTACTTTCAGCGCCATTTGAAACGTTCTTTAGAAACTATTTCTTGCTAATTCTTTCACATATTTATGTACAGTACATAAGAATAACAGGCACCTAGCCAAAGTATTGCTGTATGAAAGAGGTTGTACAGTAGATCACCAATTTGAACTGTTAATCCAAAATTTTAATGGTATCGCTTTATCTTTCAAGGTGAACAGAAGCTGAAATACAATGACGCGAAAAAAGCTGTATCTCTACCTTATAAACTAAGCCTACAAAGAAACATTATGAAGAAAACCAATCATTACCCACTAATGGTGGGATAAAGCAGCGATACAATAGCCAATGACAGGTATCGAATGATTATCGCACCATGTATGTTGCCTGCTATAAGGGATAATACAACTACCTACAGAGTAATATAAGGATATTACGCGCGAGAAGTTCCCTGACCATATAAAAACACAGGCCGTTAGGCCGAGTGTTTTTATAGAGGTCAGGAACTCCAAGGTGAAGTAGTATATCCTTATAGCAGTAAATCCATGTATTATTCCATATAATAATATAATTCCATATAATACATAAGGTAAAAAAGAAAAATCCAGCAAAGTCACTCTGTCTCCCCCCTCCCTGTCTCTCCCTGTATTAGTAATGAGATAACAAGCCCATTTTGTAATAACAAATAGTAAACTGCCATTTCTATCTCAAACTAAAAGAGAGAAAAAACATCGTCTCTCACTCTGTGCAGTTCTGTTCACTACACTGATTGAATGAATACTGTAAGTCATAATTGACTCGGCCACTAGCTCCTCCTCTCATCACAGTAATTCAGTCCGTCAGTCAGTCAGTGTACAAAAACGGGCTGTTATCTCACATTACTAATACAGGGAGGGAGAGGAAATGGGGAGGGGCAGTGGAATACAGGTAGTCACTCAATGACATCACTGAGTGACTGTAATATAGATTATCGCCACTGCACCTCCATTAAAATCCAGAGCCTTATGTATTATATAAAAATTTCATAATCGGGATGGGCACCTTAAGAAGGAGGATGTGGAAATCAGGAAACGCCATTAACTGCCGACCCAATCAGCACAATGCTAGCCAGTTTCAAAAGTTACACAAGTTACACAAACAAATCCTGGTCGCACAATCCTGATAATATATGATCGTTTATGGGCGACCGTACAATTATTTTTTTCATTGTCCCAATGGGATTTGTTGGTGTATGGGCCCTATAGTATAACTTCTATTCATTCCAACAATCTTTTCTACCAACCAGTTAAACATCACAGTTATATGGTCTGTCTCCTTGAGGCTTTTTCCCCATAAGGCTGAAAACTGAATTAAAGTGAGAAGTAAAGCTACACACAAATGAGCCTGGCTGGTTCGTATTTCCTGACAAGCAATATCTTATATACAAAATCACCAGCACCATTGCGCATTCATCTCCCTTTTGCACTGTGGGCCACAAAAACACAACACCTTTGCCATAAGGCTGAGTGGTGAAAACTGGAAATCAGTATGAAAAATTAGTAAGGAATTGTAGAATCCGCTCATTTGTATTTTAGTTTTAGTTCTTAGGTTTTTTTAAGGAGAATAAAGATGAAAAACGTATAAATTAAATATAAAATGTATAAAATAAAAATAAATGTAAAGATGGGAGCAAAAACTCCTCTTACCCACTACAGGAAATACAGCAGGGAAAGTGCAGCACCAGACAGGGTCTTTAGGTAAGAAAAATAAGTTAGATGAGCTTATCCAAGGTGCTGGATTGGAGTTTTTCATTTAGTTCACCTACAGTATATCATGAGATGCAGTCAAGTCTCTTCTTTCCTGCAGCCAACATGCAGAGGTCTGATTATCTAATTTTAAAGACATACAACATCCTTAATAAATTGTTTTGGTTCTGGGAGCAAAAAATTCCCAGTTCAAACAAACCCTATAGAAACTATATAATAATAACTAAAGCTGTGGCCAGCTTCATATTTAACTAACTGACTAAAAATAAACAGAGTTATTCAATAAAACACTTATGTTTAAAATAGTGCTAATTTTGCCCCACCCAACTCATATCTATAGCTTTCCAAATGTATAAATAAGATCTGATTGGTTGGGGCAAAATTAGCACTATTTTAAATGATAAGAACTTTATTGAATAACCCTGAAAGTGTGGCTAGTGTATTCATTTAGCTGAATATTCATTGATTGGTTGATTGTGTAACAAAGGGGAAGCATCTTTACATGTTTAAAATGGATCTTGGATAACGTGGTTCCCCAATAAAGTAATCAATTCAAAACGTGGTTTGTGTTCATTATGTTCTCATTTTCCAATATTAAATTTTGTTTACGGTAAATGTCAGAAACAGTCAGTGTAATTAATACACAATTTTAAAAAAGGAATTTGACTATATAAGCTGTCCTTCTAGCAGCCCAGTAGCACGTGTGGGTAAAAGCCATTTACACACACACACTCCTTGGTGAGCTCACTGGTACACACAGGGTTAAGGTATCAGATGTAGTTGAACACATTCCGTGCCTATTTTTAACCTTTCTAAAGACAGTCAGTGAATTCTATCCTGGCCTACAACATTGTACTGAAGTGCTTACATTTTTCTCCCTTAACTGTTTATTACTAAAATAAATTTTAGCCTCAAATGCCAATTAGAAACCATAACAAACTGTCAGATTTTAGTCTGGCCAAATACAGCCCCAAATAAAATAATTTATAATGTACCAGTGTTAATATCATGTCCCTTTTTTTTCACATATGTTAAAGCTTATGGCCATAGATTATGTGTACTCTGTATTCTATAGAAATCCAAATCCACCCCCTACAGTAAAATATAAGCATATTAGAAGCCACCAATGAGTTCCATGACCATATAATGTCTTTGAACACTGAGGACCCTTTACAGTAAAGGGTGAAAAAAACATGAGTTAAAACAGTCATGTAACAATGGTAACATTTATTGGTTACCCACACCTATCATACACTTTAAATTTCTCCACTTCCCTCTGCCCTGGTCTGACAGCAATTTCAGCAAACAGACCAACTTGGAAGGAGATCCACGCAGGAAATGGATTGCTACATGGAGTCTCTTCTATGTTTGTTTATTTGCAACAATGGTAACATACAGTAGCTGTGTGTATAACATAATGCACCGTTAATATGGTGTTATTTATAGGATATGCTTGGCTCTTGTGCATTGTAAAGCTATAAATATTTTCCGTTTTAAAAGTGTACATCTGAAATCATAAGGCATAAATAAGTCTAAAATATACCCTTAAAATGATGTCAATGAATGTCATCAAAGCAATAGGTACTTAAGCTAGCTATACACATATGACTGCTAGCTTAAATTTGTGTTTTTTTAATTGCCATTAGTGGGAAACTATAATTCATCCCAACAATCACTGTACTGTTTTTTGTTGATCTGCCCCCTATTCATTAGATATCCAATCTGAAACATCTTACATTTTGCATTTCTGTAAGCAGTTTTGCTGTAGTGGAATGGTTTGACAGTTGGTGTGCTGCCTGGAGTTTTGACAGTTGGTGTGTGGGAAAATGTCAGGTCAGTGGTCAGAGCCTGAGCAAAACAAGTATTGTATTGAAGGCATGCAGCAATCACACACCTGTGTACTACTTATCTGAATTTATTTATAGATTAAGATGATGCAGTATACATAAACTTACGTGCATATTGCGATGATGATGATATTCCTTGACATAATTTTAAGGGTATATTTACAGACTATTTCTGCCTTATGATTTCAGATGTACACTTTTAAAATGGAAAATTATTATACCTTACAAAAGCAGAAGAGGTCCCACAATCTTTATGGGGAAGGTCAACTGGGTGCACACACATGTCCTGATTGCATCAGCTCCCTTCTAGAAAAAAAGGAACTGATGTAGTCCAATGGAAATTTTCTGTCTGGACCGAAGCTCTATCATGCCAACGGTGGTAGCTCAATGGCATAGTAGAGGATTGTTTTAGCCCCATGCACCTTAACAATGGACGGGATTTGCCTTTAAGGTTTCTGCTCATGGCCAATATCATGCAAATCACGTGGTATCTGATGAAATTTGCCAATAACTATCAGTGTGTGGGTCAATTTTAATATCAACATTAGCTTGACATTCTCTCTTACAAGTGTGTTACATTAAACATCCATATAGAATTTGCCATTCATTCCATTCCATGAAGTTTGCATTGAGGCAGTTTATTACCTATTGGGAGATGTGAAGCCAATGTACAGTTACTGTGGGTATGACTGTCTGTGTGCGTGTATATAATATATGTGCTGGATCTCTGCATCTCCTCCTCTGTCTGCCCATCTTCATACGTTTCCATATCTGAACCCGAATCTCTGTAATACTGAGAGATCTAAGGATCTTCCTATCAGATACTCCATCCCTATATACCTTATGAGTGCACCACGTGTGTGTGGGATCAGTGAACACGTCCCGGGGGATTTAGGAGCTTCAGTGTTAGTTAGCTGAGAAGGGACAAATCTCCTTCGCTCTTTTCATTCGCTTTTATTTTATTCCCGACCCCATGGTACAGGTACACATGATGGGAATGAACAGAGAGAACTGACAGGAGGGGTGCAGAGGACCCTATATAACCCACTGGCAGATCCTGGCTGCCTCCACCCCCCAGCAGAGGTGCATGTTGGTAGTGCCTCCCTGCTGCTACTGTACACCAAGCTGGGAAGAAGAAGGGGATCTTCCCATTGCTGTGTGACATGTGTATGGGAGGATCAGATTAGAACCCCCTCCCCCTCCCTGGAACCAAGAGGGATGTGGGATCCACCATCACACAGGAGATTCTCCCCTGAAACCTGGGACATGACACTCCCTGTTCCCCCAGCAGGGCACTGGGAGAGAGGTCTGGAGCTGGCCTGCAGGGTGGCTGGATCCATTGGCAGGTGGCAGTGGGAAGCAGCATGATAGGGAGATGAAGAGGAGGGATGGGAGGGGGATCCATCCATCAGTGTGCAGTGTAATGTTACCATCTGGATCCACACACACAGCACTGGATGGAACTAAACAATCTGCAGTCGGTCCCTATGTCCCCGTCTGTCTAAGTGCCATACACAGGGATACACGCGATCTATTTCCTCCCCACTGCAGCTGCCCCCGATCTGTCTCATTGTGCCTCTTCCCTACTTCCCCCGACCATGGGCTGCCTGCAGAGCATCACCTGCAAGTCTCGGATCCGGAGGGAGAACATTACGGTGTATGATGTGTCCGCCCTATAGACCAGTGCCCCACCGCTATAGAGAAAAACTCGCCCATTGTCTTAAGGTACAAGACCCCCTATTTCAAAGCCTCAGCCCGGGTGGTCATGCCCCCTTACCCAGGAACGAGACCTGGGTGGTTGGATGGATCCAAGCCTGTAACCAGATGGAATTCTTTAACATCTACAGTGACCTGGGCATGTAAGTCACCTGTCTGCTCTCTATTTACTATGGTGGGGCGTCACATCTGGGGCAGGTACAGGGTGGGCTGGATAGGGATAGTCCATGAAGTTCTTGACAACAGACTCAGAAACTCAGTGTTCAGATCCATTTAATATTATGTCTATGTGACATCCTATAAATCCTATATACTGTCAGTGATGGCCATCTAATAGGATCCTATATGTCAGTGATGGCCATCTAATAGGATCCTATATACTGTCAGTGATGGCCATCTAATAGGATCTCCATATACTGTCAGTGATAGCCATCTAATAGGATCCTATATACTGTCAGTGATGATCATCTAATAGGATCCTATATACTGTCGGTAATTGCCATCTAATAGGATCCTATATTCTATCAGTGATGGCCATCTAATAGGATCCTATACACTGTCAGTGATGGCCATCTAATAGGATCTATATACTGTCAGTAATGGCCATCTAATTGAATCATATACTGTCAGTGATGGCCCTAATAGGATCCTATATACTGTCAGTGATGGCCATCTAATAGGATCCTATATAGTCAGTGATGGCCTGTAATAGGATCCTATATACTGTCAGTGATGGCCATCTAATAGGATCCTATACACTGTCAGTGAGGCCATCTAATAGGATCCTATTACTGTCAGTAATGGCCATCTAATTGAATCATATACTGTCAGTGATGGCCATCTAATAGGATCCTATATACTGTCAGTGATGGCCATCTAATAGGATCCTATATACTGTCAGTGATGGCCATCTAATAGGATCCTATATACTGTCAGTGATGGCCATCTAATAGGATCTATATACTGTCAGTGATGATCATCTAATAGGATCCTCCTATACTGTCAGTAATTGCCATCTAATAGGATCCTATATTCTATCAGTGATGGCCTCTAATAGGATCTATACACTGTCAGTGATGGCCATCTAATAGGATCCTATATAATGTCAGTAATGGCCATCTAATTGAATCCTATATACTGTCAGTGATGGCCATCTAATAGGATCCTATATACTGTCAGTGATAGCCATCTAATAGGATCCTATATACTGTCTGTGATGGCCATGTAATAGGATCCTATATACTGTCAGTGATGGCCATCTAATAGGATCCTATATACTGTCAGTGATAGCCATCTAATAGGATCCTATATACTGTCAGTGATGGCCATGTAATAGGATCCTATATACTGTCAGTGATGGCCATTAATAGGATCCTATATACTGTGTGATAGCCATCTAATAGGATCCATATAACTGTCAGTGATGATCATCTAATAGGATCCTATATACTGTCAGTAATGCCATCTAATAGGATCCTATATTCTATCAGTGATGGCCATCTAATAGGATCCTATACACTGTCAGTGATGGCCATCTAATAGGATCCTATATACTGTCAGTAATGGCCATCTAATTGAATCCTATATACTGTCAGTGATGGCCATCTAATAGGATCCTATATACTGTCAGTGATGGCCATCTAATAGGATCCTATATACTGCCAGTGATGGTCATCTAATAGGATCCTATATACTGTCAGTGATGGTCATCTAAGAGGATCCTATGTACTGCCAGTGATGTCCATCTAATAGGATCCTATATACGGTCAGTGATGGCCATCTAAAAACTCCTATATACTGTCAGTGATGGCCATCTAATAGGATCCATATCTGTCACTGATGGCCATCTAATAGGATCCTATATACTGTCAGTGATGGCCATCTAATAAAATCCTTTAAACTGGCTGAGATGGCTATCTAATAAAAATCCTGTATACTGTTTGTGATGGCCATCTAATAAAATCCTATACACTGTTCAGTGAGGCCATCTAATAGGATCTATATTTGTCTGTGATGGCCATCTAATAGGATCTATATACTGTTTGTGATGGCAATGTAATAGGATCCTATTACCGTCTGTGATGGCCATCTAATAGGATCCTATATACTGTCAGTGATGGCCATCTAATCGGATCCTAGAACTGTCAGTGATGGCCATCTAATAGGATCCTATATACGTCAGTGGATGGCCATCTACAGGATTCCTGATGGCCATCACTGACAGTATATAGGATCCTATTAGATGGCCATCACAGACGGTATATAGGATCCTATTACATTGCCATCACAGACAGTATATAGGATCCTATTAGATGGCCATCACAGACAGAATATAGGATCCTATTAGATGGCCATCACTGACAGTGTATAGGATTTTATTAGATGGCCATCACAAACAGTATACAGGATTTTATTAGATAGCCATCTCAGCCAGTTTAAAGGATTTTATTAGATGGCCATCACTGACAGTATATAGGATCCTATTAGATGGCCATCAGTGACAGTATATAGGATCCTATTAGATGGCCATCACTGACAGTATATAGGAGTTTTTAGATGGCCATCACTGACCGTATATAGGATCCTATTAGATGGACATCACTGGCAGTACATAGGATCCTCTTAGATGACCATCACTGACAGTATATAGGATCCTATTAGATGACCATCACTGGCAGTATATAGGATCCTATTAGATGGCCATCACTGACAGTATATATGATCAATTAGATGCCATTACTGACAGTATATAGGATCCTATTAGATGGCCATCACTGACAGTGTATAGGATCCATTAGATGGCCATCACTGATAGAAATAGTAGGATCCTATTAGATGGCAATTACTGACAGTATATAGGATCCTATTAGATGATCATCACTGACAGTATATAGGATCCTATTAGATGGCTATCACTGCCAGTAAGTGATCCTATTAGATGGCCATCACTGACATATAGGATCCTATTAATGGCCACACATGACAGTTATAGGACTATTAGATGGCATCATCACTGACAGTATATAGGATCCTATTAGATGGCCATCACTGACAGTATATAGAGTCCTATTACATGGCCATCACTGACAGTATATAGGATCCTATTAGATGGCCATCACTGACATTATATAGGATCCTATTAGATGGCCATCACTGACAGTATATGGATTCAATTAGATGGCCATTACTGACAGTATATAGGATCCTATTAGATGGCCATCACTGACAGTGTATAGGATCCTATTAGATGGCCATCACTATGAATATAGTAATCCTATTAGATGGCATTACTGACAGTATATAGGACCATTATATGAATCATCACTGACAGTATATAGGATCCTATAGATGGCCATCACTGACGTATGATAGATCCTATTACATGGCCATCACAGACAGTATATAGGATCCTATTAGATGGCTATCACTGACAGTATATAGTAATAGGATCCTATACACTGTCAGTGATGGCCATCTAATAGGATTCCTATATACTGTCAGTAATGGCCATCTAATTGAATCCTATATACTGTCAGTGATGGCCATCTAATAGGATCCTATATACTGTCAGTGATGGCCATCTAATAGGATCCTATATACTGTCAGTGATGGCCTCTAATAGGATCCTATATACTGTCAGTGATGGCCATCTAATAGGATCCTATATACTGTCAGTGATGATCATCTAATAGATCCTATATACTGTCAGTAATTGCCATCTAATAGGATCCTATATTCTATCAGTGATGGCCATCTAATAGGATCCTATACACTCTGTCAGTGATGGCCATCTAATAGATCCTTATACTGTCAGTAATGGCCATCTAATTGAATCCTATATACTGTCAGTGATGGCCATCTAATAGGATCCTATATACTGTCAGTGATGGCCATCTAATAGGATCCTATATACTGTCAGTGATGGCCATGTAATAGGATCCTATATACTGTCAGTGATGGCCATCTAATAGGATCCTATATACTGTCAGTGAGCCATCTAATAGGTCCTATATACGTCGTGAGGCCATGTAATAGGATCCTATATACTGTCAGTGATGGCCATCTAATAGGATCCTATATACTGTCAGTGATAGCCATCTAATAGGATCCTATATACTGTCAGTGATGATCATCTAATAGGATCCTATATACTGTCAGTAATTGCCATCTAATAGGATCCTATATTCTATCAGTGATGGCCATCTAATAGGATCCTATACACTGTCAGTGATGGCCATCTAATAGGATCCTATATACTGTCAGTAATGGCCATCTAATTGAATCCTATATACTGTCAGTGATGGCCATCTAATAGGATCCTATATACTGTCAGTGATGGCCATCTAATAGGATCCTATATACTGCCAGTGATGGTCATCTAATAGGATCCTATATACTGTCAGTGATGGTCATCTAAGAGGATCCTATGTACTGCCAGTGATGTCCATCTAATAGGATCCTATATACGGTCAGTGATGGCCATCTAAAAACTCATATACTGTCAGTGATGGCCATCTATAGGATCCTATATACTGTCACTGATGGCCATCTAATAGGATCCTATATACTGTCAGTGATGGCCATCTAATAAAATCCTTTAAACTGGCTGAGATGGCTATCTAATAAATCCTGTATACTTTTGTGATGGCCATCTAATAAAATCCTATACACTGTCAGTGATGGCCATCTAATAGGATCCTATATTCTGTCTGTTGGATGGCCATCTAATAGGATCCTATTACTGTCTTGATGGCAATGTAATAGGATCCTATATACCGTCTGTGATGGCCATCTAATAGGATCCTATATACTGTCAGTGATGGCCATCTAATAGGATCCTATATACTGTCAGTGATGGCCATCTAATAGGATCCTATATACGGTCAGTGATGGCCATCTAATAGGATCCTATATACTGTCAGTGATGGCCATCTAATAGGATCCTATATACTGTCAGTAATGGTCATCTAATAGGATCCTATATACTATCAGTGGGTGTTATCTAATAGGATCCTATATACTGTTAGTGGTTGTCATATAATAGGATCCTATATACTGTCTGTGATGACCATCTAATAAAATCCTTTAAACTGGCTGAGATGGCCATCTAATATAATCCTTTATACTGTCAGTGATGGCCATCTGCTAGAAACCTTTATACTGTCTGAGATGGTAATCTTATTGAATCCATTATAATGTCAGTGATGGCCATCTAATAGAATCCTTTATACTGTCAGTGGTGGTCAAATAATAGAATTATTGATACTGTCAGTGATGGTCACCAAATAGAATCCTTTATGCTGTCAGTGATAGCCATCTAATAGGATCCTTATACTGTCAGTGATGCTCATCTAATAGAATCCTTTTTACTGTCAGTGGTGGTCATCCAATAGAATCCTTTATACTATTAGTGGTGGTCATGTAATGCAATTCTTTAAGCGGTCAGTGGTGGTCATCTAATAGATCATATATACTGTCAGTGATGGTCATCTAATAGGATCCTATATACTGTCTATGGACCATCTAATAGAATCCTATATATTGTCAGTGATGGCCATCTAATAGGATCCTATATACTGTCGGGATGGTCATTAATAGGATCCTATATACTGCAGGATGGTCATCTAATAGGATCCTATATACTGTCAGTGATTGCCATCTAATAGGATCCTATAAACTGTCAGTGCTGGTCATCTAATAGGATCCTATATACTGCCTGTGATGACCTCTAATAAAAGCCTTTATACTGTCAGTGAGGGCCATCTACTAGAATGTTTTATATCGTTCTGATGTTCATCTAATAGGATCCTATATACTGTCAGTCAGGGCCATTTACTAGAATATTTTATACTGTCTCTTTGATGGTCATCTAATAGAATCCTTTATACTGTCCGTGACAGCCATCTACTAGAATCCTATATACTGTCAGTGGTGATCATCTAATAGGATCCTATATACTGTCAGTGATGGCCTCTAATAGGATCCTATATACTGTCAGTGATGGTCATCTAATAGGATCATATATACTTTCAGTCATGGCAATCAATTGAATCCTATATACTGTCAGTGATGGTCATCTAATAGGATCCTATATACTGTTCAGTTATGGCAATCTAATTGAATCCTATATACTGTCAGTGGTGGTCATCTGATAGGGTTCTACAGTATACAGTATATCTATCCATCTATCATATGCAAGAATATAAGTTGAATAAGTTACCTGTGTTGAACTTGCATTCCTAGTATCTTTGTTAAATACTAAATAGTATATCCAATTTTTTATGACAAGGAACTTTATTTGCATAGAAGTGAATTTTTCAGTCAGCGTAAACTAGTTTAACCGTTTGCATACTGTCCAGATGTATTGCAGTTCTTGAGAATGATTGCATCACATCACAAAACCACGTTGGAATAGCAATTAAGTGCATTCCTTGTCTGTAGTACAAAAACAATGTAGTCCTAGATATCCTTCAATCACATTTAAATTGAAATGCTAATCTTTAAGGCATTTATCCATTATCAGTTTCTTGTATTTATCATTTCATTTGTAACCTAAAGGTTTTCCATTTGGTCACTGTTCAATAAACAACTATTGGAAGGCAGACAGTGCTGTTTAAACACGTGTCTAGTGTCTAATGTTAATCCTTTCAAGTGTTCTCAGGGAATTGTAGTGGAACAACAGCTAATTAATATAAGTCTGGACTCCCCATTCTAAACTCCCATTTTGCAGTTTAATTGTATGTGGACTTTAACATTTATCAAGTCTAGGGGGGCCACCATAGCAAATCCTTTTCTGACATAAGAGGACTGTGGTACACATTACACCAGGTTGCCCAATGTCTGATTTATAGTATGGGATAAGATGACTGTGGTACACATTACACCAGGTTGCCCAATGTCTGATTTATAGTATAGGATAAGACGACTGTGGTACACATTACACCAGGTTGCCCAATGTCTGATTATAGTATGGGATAAGATGACTGTGGTACATATACACCAGGTTGCCCAATGTCTGATTTATAGTAAGGATAAGATGACTGTGGTACACATTACTCCAGGTTGCCCAATGTCTGATTTATAGTATAGATAGATGACTCTGGTACACATTACACCAGGTTGCCCAATGTCTGATTTATAGTATAGGATAAGACGACTGGTACATATTACACCAGGTTGCCCAATGTCTGATTTATAGTATAGGATAAGATGACTTTGGTACACATTACACCAAGTTGCCCAATGTCTGATTTATAGTATAGGATAAATGACTCTGGTACACATTACACCAGGGTTGCTCAATGTCTGATTTATAGTATAGGAAGATAAGGACTGTGGTAATCTATTACACCAGTTGCCCAATGTCTGATTATAGTATAGGATAAGATGACTCTGGTACACATTACACCAGGTTGCCCAATGTCTGATTTATAGTATAGGATAAGACGACTGGTACATATTACACCAGGTTGCCCATGTCTGATTTATAGTATAGGATAGATGACTCTGGTACACATTACACCAGGTTGCCCATGTCTGATTTATAGTATAGGATAAGATGACTGTGGTACACATTACACCAGGTTGCCAATGTCTGATTTATAGTATAGGATAAGACGACTGGTACATATTACACCAGGTTGCCCAATGTCTGATTATATGTATAGGATAAGATGACTCTGGTACACATTACACCAGGTTGCCCAATGTCTGATTTATAGTATAGGATAAGATGACTCTGGTACACATTACACCAGGTTGCTCAATGTCTGATTTATAGTATAGGATAAGATGACTGTGGTACATATTACACCAGGTTGCCCAATGTCTGATTTATAGTATAGGATAAGATGACTCTGGTACACATTACACCAGGTTGCCCAATGTCTGATTTATAGTATAGGATAAGACGACTGGTACATATTACACCAGGTTGCCCAATGTCTGATTTATAGTATAGGATAGATGACTCTGGTACACATTACACCAGGTTGCCCAATGTCGATTTATAGTATAGGATAAGATACTCTGGTACACATTACACCAGGTTGCTCAATGTCTGATTTATAGTATAGGATAGATGACTGTGGTCATATTACACCAGGTTGCCCAATGTCTGTTTATAGTATAGGATAAGATGACTGTGGTACATATTACACCAGGTTGCCCAATGTCTGATTTATAGTATAGGATAAGATGACTCTGGTACACATTACACCAGGTTGCTCAATGTCTGATTTATAGTATAGGATAAGATGACTGTGGTACACATTACACCTGGGTCTGCGTATAAACTATGCTGCATTTTTACAGACTCATCTGAATCTTGTTCCAATCAGTTTGAAGTCTCTTGTGTGAACTCTTATTCCATTTCATTTATAATCTCATGATCTTCAGCTGCCCTGAATATTAGAATCGTGGGCATCGTCTGTCTGACAGTGTAATTCTTGATTTGCTGACTCAACAGGGTTCTAGCTTAGCTCATAATGACCAGATCAGTACTGCCTTTATCTTAAATTCAGGTAAAAATCTGTTTTTATTTGTTATCTACTGAATGTTACTTAGTGAGTGTATGTAAACATTATTAGGCAAGTGTTCTATTTTTGGAAACATTGCAAAGAAAGTACCCCCCCAACCCTAAACGCTATATTTAAAATGTTTAAATAGTGTATAAGTTCATTTCTGGGCACTTTTTAAGCATTTCACTCAGGTAGGTTGGGGGTCCCCTAGAGTGTGGCATTTTACTTTTTGTTAAAGAAGGAGGCAGCACCGAGGATCCAAGGGAGAGCTCCCCTGCGCATGCCAGAGTCCTCCAGGAGGACCGGGAAGGGGCAGATACTGGATTACACACAGAAAGGCTCCTACTCTTCAGTTTTCTGGAATTTCAGAAAGCACTGCAGAACAACCATAAGGAGTAGAGGGAGAAGGTATGGATTCTCAATACTACAAAGTAGGGCCAGCAGTGGGGCAAGTTTTAGTTTGGGGGGTGGCATGCAGTTTATAATAGAGTTAACTCTTAACTTCCATGTACTGTGGTTCCAGAGATCTATGTAGAAAATATTTTGCATTCTTTGCCACAATCCCTCCCTCTAGCCATTTTATTGCCCTAAGAAAGTCTCCCCTGGTGTCCCCTTCCCAACTAAAACGTACTCCAACCACCTCTTGGATTAGTCTTTGCAAAGATTAGAAAACTAAGCTTGTTGCTTTATTGCTGATAAGGATCCCTGTATTTTAAAGAAGATAGCGCCCCCCAATTTATATAGTGCCCTCCACATTTGAATAGCGCACTCCACATTTATTGAATAGCGCACTCCACATTTATATAGTGCCCCTCCATTTGAATAGCGCACTCCACATTTGAATAGCGCACTCCACATTTGAATGCCCAATTCACATTTGAATAGCGCCCTTCACATTTAAGTAGCTCACGCCACATTTAAATAGTGCACTCCACAATTAAATAGCGCACTCTAACTTTAAATAGCGCCCTCTATATTTAAATAGCGCACATTAAATAGCGCACTCCACATTTAAATAGCTCCCTTCACATTTGAATAGCGCACTCTACATTCAAAATAACACATTCCAAATTTAATAGTGCTCCCTCCACATTTAAATAGCGCACTCCACATTTGAATAGCGCCCTTCACATTTGAATAGCGCCCTTCACGTTTAAGTAGATCACTCCCGTTTGAATAGCGCACTCCCAATTTAAATAGTGCACTCCACATTTAAATAGTGCACTCCACATTTAAATAGCGCCCTTCATATTGGAATAGCGCACTCCACATTTGAATAGCGCCTTAACTTTGAATAGCGCATTCACATTCAAAATAGCGCATTCCACATTTAATAGCGTTCCTCCACATTTAAATAGCGCACTCCACATTTAATTGCGTTCCCTTCACATTTGAATAGCGCACTCCACATTTAATAGCGTTCCCTCCACATTTGATAGCGTTCCCTCCACATTTAAATAGCGCACTCCACATTAAAGGCACCCCCACATTTAATAGGCGTTCCCTCCATATTTAAATAAGCGCACTCCACGTTAAAATAGCGCTCCCTCCACATTTTAATAGCGCACTCTATATTTAATAGCGTTCCCTCCACATTTAATAGCACACTCTTACATTAATGCGTTCCCTCTACATTTTAATAGTGCACTCTACATTTCATAGCATTCCCTCAACATTTTAATAGTGCACTCTACATTTGAGAGCGCACTCCACATTTATAGCGTTCGCTCCACATTTAAATAGCGCACTCCACATTTAAATAACACCCTCCACATTTAATAGCGCTCCCTCCACATTTAAATAGCGTACTCCATAATTAATAGCGTTTCCTTTACATTTAAATAGCGCACTCCACATTTAATAGCGCTCCCTCCACATTTAAATAGCGCACTCCACATTATAATAAATAACACCCTCCACATTTAATAGCGCTCCCTCCACATTTAAATAGCGTACTCCATAATTATAGCGTTTCCTTTACATTTAAATAGCGCACTCCACATTTAATAGCGCTCCCTCCACATTTAAATAGCGCACTCAACATTTAATAGCACACCTTCACATTTAATACTGCTCCCCTCCACATTTAAATAGCGCCTCCACTTTAAATAGCGCCCTCCACATTTAAAGTGTATGTCCACCTAAGAAAACTATATTTGGGGTTTCAGTTTTATTGAAGAACTGGAGGTAAAGGAGCTATGTCTCACCTCCCGTTCTTTAATAAAACCTGCAGGAGCCAGGAGCGAAGGTAAGAAACTTACCGAGTCTTGTGCTCCTCTGTCGCTTCCTCAGACAGGTCCTGACAAACTTTGCACTCTATGTGCATGCACAACGTGCATGGGCATAGTGTACAGGTGCATCTGGACCTGTCAGAAAATCAGCAGAGAGTGCAATACCAGGTAAGTGTCTTACCTTCGCTCCTGGCTCCTGCTGGTTTTATTGAAGAACGGATTGCTGGGTCTCAGCCGTCACTGAGCAGAAGCAATCAGAAGAAGCAGCAGTTTAAACGTTTAGAATCTGAATTTGCACACTTTAACCTTGCGAGGTTTAGGTTGTGGGGCATTACAAATAAAGCTAGGTACACACAGTACAGATTCTGAAAGATGGCAGACAGGATCTTGCAGATCCTGGCAAAGTAAACGATCATGGAGGTGCACTCTATCCAACACTGGGTGCAGACACCTCTGTAGGTTCTTCCCTTAGGAACCGACGACTCCGCAGGAAACAAAATACAACTGAGGGTCGCACTCCAAAGCTTTAACAAGTTTTATTGTGAACCACACAACATCACATCACAACGTTTCGGGGGGATACCTGAAGAAGGGGGTATCCCCCGAAACATTGTGATGTGATGTTGTGTGGTTCACAATAAAACTTGTTAAAGCTTTGGAGTGCGACCCTCAGTTGTATTTTGTTTCTTGCAGATCCTGCCTGTCATCTTTCAGAAATCTGTGTGTTACACAGTTATGAACTTCATAGGGAGAACGCTCGGGACTGTGTGTTTCCATCGGCCGCGCTAAGGTTTTTTGGCATTGCAAGTAGAATACAATTTTTTTTACAAAATAGAAGTTGCACGGAAGAGTGAGGGAGGAGGGGACCTCTAACGCGAATGCCAGAAACATTTCAAAGGAACAGTGAGAGGCGGAAACGGACATTGGGGCAAATTTCACTTTGGGGGTGGACATTATCTTTAATGAATAAGCATTTAGTGATGAAGTGTGATTGACCAGCAGTGTAGAGGGTTGGAGCTTTATATTATAAACACAAATTACTTTGTCAGCATATATCTCTGGAACCAATACATAGTGGGGAGTTGTCTCTATTTAATTACCTCTTTGTGGTCCACTAATGAGGTGTAGTTTTTTGGCAGAACATCTCCTGCAGTGCATAGGCTACTGTGCTTATGAGAGTGGTGGAAGGGAAACGTGCTGGATGCTGCCCTTTTTGCTTATGAAAATTGGGAAGCACAAACGCCATGTAAATCCCAATAGCTGGTAAAGGTACATGTAAAGATATAGGGTCACAAACAACAAGTCAAAGGAATTAAAAGAATTTTATTGGAAGGATTAGGTTACATATTGACATTGACAAGTAAATGTGTTAGTATGAGGTTTATAAGGGTTGAGTCCTACTTTATAATAGTTGGGTAAAGGTATATTGGGCAAGTAGACGATGGACATTGAGTTTATGCTTTTCTTAGTCTATGAAATGCTTTGACATAGTGTGCAGCAATTTTCACTGTGGGTTCCTTTTCCCCCACTTGAAGTTGAGTTTTCTCTCTTCCTCAAAGAAAAGGTCTAGAAAAACAATAATTGCACCATGTAATGCATTAGAACGAAATATAGAATAAATAGAATACATTTATTATAAATAAAATGTAAAGAATAGATCCATTTCATCTACTGTAATATACTGAATCACAGCACTTCCAAAGAATCATCGACAAACAGATAGACAGGTACGTGCTCCTGAATGACCCTCCGTGACTCCCACATTGTGTTGAAGAATGTCTGGTAATAGAGTTGTGTGATAGTGTAATAAACCCAGTGGAATTGATATCTTCGCTGGGTAACAGGAACTAACACACTCTGATATCCTGTATCGTTTTCTGTACTTAGCTTCAAATGAGATGAAATTTGCAAGACTATAGCATAAGAAAATATATATTGTAACCAGTTAGGATGTTGGCAGACTGTGTTGGAATGTAAAGTCACCAAAGCTAGCTCCAATTGGGGAGTCATTGTTTGTCTTTGGACCATCATTACTGCATTTTTGTAGTCAAAATCTGATTTTAAAAAAGAATGAGGCACCTTGATCCGCTGTTTACAACAGATGATTATCAGGATCAGGCCTGCCGCTTGTAGGGGACCAGGGGAGAAACTTGCAGGGGGGTCTAAGCCCCTTTAGTTATGCTATGTTGGAAACAATTCAATACATGATGGCTCTGAAAAAATTTTGCCAAATCTTTTCTTAAATAGTAAACCCGCTTTATTGGTATTATACTATACGGGAATGAAAAGGTTAACTTCTATCTTAGTACCCAGGCATGATAATAATCAAATCCATTGGGATCTCAATGGAAATCATATACAAGCCTGTATATGCCTTAAAAACATTCATTCTTTTTTCCGATGCGGAATCGGTTTGGACCAAAAATGAGAGATGGAAATGTGGCTTTCTCAAAAGAAGAGGGCTGATAGTGATTGGGGTAGCCTAGGGGCAACTGATGGCATCTTTCAGAGGAGGTCTGAAAGATGCCGTGCTACACTCTCCAATAAATGCTAATGCTAATAAAAGCACTAACAATTGGCTTCTGTGTGATAGAATCTAAGATATGATGAGGACGGCACACACTTTGTTCAAACTAATCTATTGACGAGGGGGGGGGTTAACCCAAACTGTTGTGCACCATTATCACAATAAATTAGTGTGACCAAAGTGTGTGTGGTTCTCATCATATCTTGGATTCTAAACTACACTGTTTCTGGTTAACAGTACTGTTATAGAGGACAATGTTCCCTCTAACCTCAAATTGGCTGTGTGCGCAGAATATATTTTTCTGTGCGCATGCAAAAGTAAATTTTGTGCGCTCCATACCGCAGCACTCCATTCCAGAAGATTTTTTTGTGCGCACCACTTTAACCTGTATGCGCGGCGCTGCGGAGATATGTGCGTGCACGAGCGCACAGCTTAGAGGGAACACTGATAGAGGACACTGCACCACCCTAGCATTGATACAGGAGTGCGAGGAGAACACAAATAAGGCCCTGTGTGATACTATATTCTTGGCATCTGAATGGCTGATGCCTATACACAGTTTTGGGGCTTCGATAGAACTATTGGATGTGATGCACTATCATGTGCTGTCCCCAAAGTGCAAAAATTAAACTGGATGCAATAACAGGTTAGCATGAGAAATTACACAATCACCCACCTGATATAAAGCTATATAAAGTTGTATAGATGTTACCGGAGCAGGATTATCCACAAGGCAACCCTAGGCGACTGCCTAGGGCCCAGGAAACTTCTGGGGGCCCAGCTTCAGAAGCAGTAAAAAAAGTACAGTCTATACAATATATGTAGCAAAGTGGGCCCTAAATGATGGCCCTGCCTAGGGCCCCATATGATGTTAATCCATTTCTGGATGTTACAATGATATTATTCAAATGACAATTAAAAACGTATGTAGCTTGGTTTTCATGACAAGACAATGACTAAATATTGCTACTTATAAAAAAAATAAAAAACATCATATGTATAAGCTGGTCTTTTTGTTAAATTGAAATTATTAGAATAAATAGTGGATTTTCTAGCCATGTAGTTTAGGAGCATCTTCTTTAATAATATGCATTGTACCAGGATACTTCGGATTATATAAAAGTTTTTATCTTTAAAAATGGTGCTAATTCTGCCCCAACCAATCAGATGTTATTTACCATTGGAAAGCTAACATCTGATTGGTTGGGGCAAAATTAGCATCATTTTTAACAATACTTTTATTATATCTACCTGAATATTATATTGTGTTATAGTGCATGGCTCAATGTGGAGCAGTGTGAGGGGCAGATTAAATGTTGAATTGGACATGCCCTTTAATAAATATAGCACCACAGTCCGTTCTTAGCATCCATTCTTGTTGCTATGCTGCCTGTTATAGTAAAGTGACACCCCTGGTGTAGGATAGATTTTTACACTGCCATCTCAAAGTGAAAATAGAAAATCAGTTTATTTAAAGATTTGCTACCAATAATAAGACGTATTTCTAGTGATCATTTTAAAGATATTCTAACCTAGTGTAAAATGCTTTATCTGATATGGGGAAACCTTCCCACCCAAACCTATCCTATATTATATTTCTAAAAAAAGAATCTGAACACTACTTACAGCCCACGGTGTTCTCTATTGCCAGCAGCCGCCGCTGTGATTGGCTGCTTCTCAGCCAATCACAGCTGCGGATGCTGGTCTGGCCCCTGTTTGCTAGTTCCAGCAAGCAGGGAGCCAGATCAGAGAGCTGCTGGAGCGAGGGGCTGCAAGTACTGTTCGGATTCTTTATTTAGATATATAATATATAGCGGTTAGGGTTGGGAAGGGACGCCCTACATTTTATTAAAAAATGATATAGAGGGTGAAGATACCCTTTAAGGCTGTAACCAGACTATCCACAGATGGTAACGTGTGAACGCATCATGCTTCATGTGCGTTAACTCCATTTGTGCTGTGATTTGGCCAAGATTCCGTTATTGGAGCACATGTAATCCACACAAAAAATGGGTGATTGCATTACATACATTGCGGTCACCTACATTGTATTGCACTGGCATGCGATTCTCACTCTCTACTGGATCTCAAAACGTGTGTGAGAGATGCGCCAGTGTGGCCTAGCCCTTACTTAATAGTAATAGTAATAAACAGAATGATTAAGTTTTTAACTTAGTTTTTTTTTTTTTTTTACAAATGGCCCTTTAATCGTACAGAAAATTAAACAAAAAAATTAATTTACCGTATATACTCGAGTATAAACCGACCCGAGTATAAACCGAGGTACCCAATTTCAGCTAAAAATCATAATAAAAGTTGTTGACTCGAGTATAAAACCGAGGGTAGAAACTTGGCATTCAAGATGTTTGAAACTACAACTCCCAGCTAATAAAGCATGCTGGGAGTTGTAGTTTCCAAAACATCTTGAATGCCCCCTCACTTGGCATTCAAGATGTTTGAAACTACAACTCCCAGCATGCTTATTAGCTGGGAGTTGTAGTTTCCAAACATCTTGAATGCCACCCTCACTTGGCATTCAAGATGTTTGGAAACTACAACTCCCAGCTAATAAAGCATGCTGGGGTTGTAGTTTCCAAACATCTGAATGCCACCCTCACCCGTTCAGTTTGTACCTGTGGGCTCTTCTCCATCCAGGAACTGTGGGCTCTCCTCCATCCAAGGGCTTCCTGTGTTCCAGGGACTGTGTGCCAGCATTGAAGGTGAAGTGTCCTCTGCATTCCGGCATCCATGCGCTCATTCCTGTACTGGCGCTCCGGCTGACGTCACTAATTGGCGCCGGGCTTGGCTCCAGGCAGTGACGTCAGGCCGGCGCCCAGTACAGAGAATGATCGTGCGGCTGCCGAGTGCTAAGGTAAGTAGTGACTCGAGTATAAACCGAGTCCAAGTTTTCAGGCTGATTTTACAGCCTGAAAAACTCGGATTATACTCGAGTATATACGGTAAAACACATTTCTGAGAAAAACAATATGCTCATGCAAAAAAATGTGCTCATACTATGCCTGGTTTCAGTAAATAACTGATTTTCATTACACATGTATTAGGATGCAGTTGGTCCCTTCCAAGAATGTAAATAGAAATGGGATGGTCCTTGTTTTTTAGGTGTTGTAATGTAAACTTATTGGACTGTATGTGTTAGCATTAATATGGGCGAGCCAACCAAGTGACAGGTGGGACTCTCTCTCGCTGGGCCTTAGGATGCTCAGCTTTGCTCAGCAGAGGGAGGGGGGGAGGATGTACAATCAAATCTGAGGAATGTGCAGAACAATTTGAAGACTGCGGAGTCATTCTAAGAATGTTTTTTTTTTAATTCACATGGAGCAGTTTAGCAGCTGATTTCTATACATACTAAACCTTGGGATACACACGGTATTCAGAAAATCCACCCACAACATTCTAAAGAATGTTCCTAAAAAGGATTACTAAATGCCATTCATTTTTTGTTTTTTCTGAATCAAAAAAAGATTTGTTCCTGTAGAATAGGTCTCTGGCTGGATTGGCTGTCAGGAGGGTCTCACTCATCTCCACTCACTCTACACTCTACATACTCATACTAATCATTCTCATGCTCGATTACAGTTGTCTATGTCTCAGAATGAAGCTGCTCCTTGTCCGATATTGCTCAGGCTGTATTACCTTTCACATCATGAAAATGTATTGCCAGCAGTTCCCTGCAGTGACCCTGTGCTCTCACAAATGACCAAGATGTCACTTTGAGCTCGGTATCAATATTTCATAGCCTAAAGTACCTCAATGGCTGCAGAGTTCTTAAAGGGGAATGCACCTCTTTTATAAGAAATGATATTTCATTTTTGAGTGGTTGTGTGCAGAGCTTATATTTATTGTTTCTTTAATGCAGCTTATACCCCTTATTTTATACATGCAGCTAGAGTTTATGGAGAGAAACAATGACTTGTTTATATGGGATGCAGCATCATGACAAATTGTGTATTTTATTAATATCATGTAAAGCAGATTGTTTTATAAGTCTATCCTGGGATTAATCTGTTTAAAGTTCTTTACATTTTTTTGTTTTAAAGATCCTTATTACCGTAATACTAGGCATCTGATAACTTTGGTGACCTGGGGATTTGGGTGTTTTAATTCCTTAGCTTCAGCTCCTTTCTGAACATCTCTTCCCCTAGGCCAGGCCCTAAGACACAAGCAGGGAAATGCAAGTGTGAATTTCTTTAGTTACTTCCACATATAGAGATGGGATGCGGGTTCGACACGGAACCCCTCAGTTCCGAAATCCGAAAGATCCGTCCGAATCCGGGGCCTCGGAAGGTATTTTTGATAATTATCAAAAGTACGGGGCTATTTTCGTATAATTATCGAAAAATAGCACTGTTATCAAAAATTGCACCACCGTACTTCAATGATTATCGAAATTCGTTCCAGTTTCAGATTTTTGGGATTTTCCCTGAGATCCAGAAATCAGAAAATGAAATAAAACTTCTAATCTAGTTTCGGCCATCTCTATCCACATACTGTAATATTATAATATAAAGGTCCGATAACAATGCAAGCAAATATATATATGCAGTATTATGCAGTAAATAGAATATATACATCACACTGTTACCAGATCAGATGATTTTGCCTTAAGCACCAATACACGGGATCGAGATTCAAGCAATTTTGACATTTCGATTGGATCGCTCGAAATGGAGAAACCTGGTTTCCATTTTTCTGATCAACCGCTCAATGACCGCTAAACACTTTCGAGAGGTTTATCATAAAAGACCCACATTTTCTGTCCAAATCTCTCCGCGGGTTTAAAAGCTATAATAAGATGTCTGAGATACTCACTTGTTTGTTGCAGAAAAAAGTGCAAGTTTATTCACCCATGTTTACAGGAGTACCAACCCCAAAACTTTCCTGTTTTTTTCTTATAAACATGGGTGATTAAACTTGCACTTTTCTGCAGCAAACAAGCGAGTATCTCAGACATGTTTTGTTTTATTTGTGTATTTCTTGCTGGGGCAGTGCAGTCTTAGCTGGGACCCACATCACAGATAGTGTTTAGTAAATAACCGACTTACATCGCAGGTTTAAAAAAGGTGGGAAGGCCTTGGAGGTCCGATTGGAAGAACGTCTGCCCGTGTATGGCTGGCTTTATTCTAGTTATCTAGTATGTGCTCCTCAATGGATAATTATCCATCCATGAATATATCCAAGTTCTGTTAGAATGACAATGAGTTTTTTCATTCACATATCATTTGCTGAAACCTGTACACTAATTTGGCAGCTAAGAAATGCTGGAAGGGTGATAGTACAATAAAATCATATTGTAGGCCATGGGAATGACTTTACTGTACAGGTCTGATAATGTGAATATAAAACCTATGCCTTGGGCTTGAAGTCTGTTTGTGTAGTATTAGTTACATCAGTTCACATGATCTTGCAACTGCCTGACTGCTGTTTTGAGTAGCTAATGCAATGCAAGAAATTTGAGTACCTTAATTAGAAAGATTCAGAGTGTTGTTTAAAATAAAATAATGTACATTTGCATTTATGTACAAAGCCAAGTAATAGGGGAAAGTGTATGTAATGTTTTGGTGCTTGAATTGCAGGTCCAATCCCATAATAAACTCTTACCACATGATCTACTTACTTATAATTACTACTGCAGCCCAAACCACTCTCCATTCACTTTCATCAACAATAACAAGAGCCTTCACCAGCTCAGCAAAGAGACCACTCCCCTCTGGCCATGATTGATAGGTGGACATTGCAAACTTTGCAGAGGAGGACAGTGTCTTGTTGAAATGTGTCGGTTGGGGATGTAGAAAAAAGATTTTATTATGGGGGGGGGGGGCATGTTTATTTATATATCTAACCTTGGTGGCTAACAGTGGGTTGTTACTACATTTGTGGTCTCTGTGGTGGTCTCTCACAATAATTTCTTATACTGAAGATAAGGAACTAAGGACAAATCACAAGATTGTGCTGAACAACATTTCTCAAGACCTATTATATGTAACTAGATCTGTTAGTCCAGAACTTATATCAAATTTTTACTACAAAATCCTTTTTATTTATTATGTTCATCACATAACATTGTTTGTCAGTATAACTATGGGCCCCTGCAAAAACTAAGGACAACATCAGACATGCTGAATTTTTGGTTGGATCAGATTTTAAATTTTAACTGCTATGAGCAAGGACCCTTGTATTCTCTTTATCATTTGTGTCTAGATGTTTCAGGTCTTGCAGTGCCTTATATATATATATATATGCTGTATATATGTATATTTATGTATATAAATAAAAAAGAAAGTACACTGCACTCCAATTGTTGTTACAACTGTACTGTATACATGTGCAATGTTTTGTGGCCCTTTGTCAACATTATTGTGCTCACACCCAAAATAACATGGTTCACATAACATTCCTATCCGAATATACCCTAGCACCAGCCTTTGATATGGGCGACCTGTGCACAGGTTGCAATATACCAGGGGAGCGACAGCTGGGAGTCTTAAAGAACTGTAAGCCCATATACCAAACATTTGAAGTCTTTGGATGGCCATCACTGACAGTATATAGGATCCTATTACATGGCCATCACTGACAGTATATAGGATCCTATTAGATGGCCATCACTGGGCTGGATTCTGTGACAACAACTCCACTGGAGCTGCTGCTTGACTTACAGTTTAGGGTTTGTCAAATCGGCCTCTGCTGTGGTACCACAGCAACAACATGGAAACCGCAAACATGAAAAAGTGCAAATCAATGCAAACTAAGCTGCGACTTGGTGTGATTTAATGTGGGGATATTGAACCAAAACACAGTGCAAAGAAGTGAAACAGCACCGCTCACTCGTGCACCCTCTGCGATTTGGTGCTTGGTGTACAAAAAAAATGCAACGCCATGCAAGCATTTGTGTTAACGCACAGCGCTGCCATGAAAACAAGGAAAAACACTAAATCTATATGTACGTATATGGAAAGTTCGAAAGTTCCGAAAAGCGACCCATTAAAGCCAATGGGAGTCAAATAATTCGAAAAAGTTAATAACATGGATGTGGAGACCTGAGAAATTGTCTGGGGCACATGCTCGAATCTCGGATTTCGATGGCTCGTGTCTAGTATAATAAGATATTCTCTTCCCACTTACTCGACGGATTCGCATGCTCGCGTCTAGTCATAATAGACATTTTACTCGCGATCGATGCTCGCTGTCTGGGTATAATAGACTGTATACGCGTGGATTCGATGCTCGTGTCTAGGTATAATGGTCATTTTACTCCGATTTCGAGCTCGTGTATAAGATTTGAGGTTGTATTAACAAGAACATGATGCCATCGCAGGTCCACTCCACTCTAGCAATATCCTCGCATTCCCTTTTGCCCTAAATGTTGATCCAGAGAGGCAAAAAAAAAAAACCCAAATTTATGAAAGGGATAGGTATATAGACATTGTAAACCCGCAGATTTGATGCTCGCACGTCTAGGTTAACATGACTTTTATTCCGTTAGCTTGCCATATTTTACCACCGTCTTGGAACATCTCGGTATAATAGATATTTATACTCAACGGATTCGTGCGTCGTCCAGTGTAGGTATAATAGGCATCTTCATCGAACGTTCAAACATTTGATAATTATCAAAAGTCTGGAATATATGAAAATCGGGTCCGGAATAGTTTTGAGAAGTCCGAGTTCGTTCTAATCGATTAGTTCGGCCGAACTCAGATTTCGAGTTTGAGTTTCTAGTCCATCTCTACTTATAATAGGCTGGCTAAGTTAAGATGGCAATACACGGGATCCCCATTAAACGATTTCGACCAGATTGCTCAAAATGTCTACAATCAGTTTCCGTTTTTTGACTGCTTGACAAACGCAGAGTGTTTTAATCGGAAAAACAAGATCGGGCCAGATGGAACATTCCCCACTGACCCCATCTTCTGTCCCAGTCTATCCGCAGGTTTCAAGCTGAAATCTGCAGAAAGATCGAGGACTCAAGCTGGAGAACTTTGAACAGTTCTTTCAATCATATTTCCAATCGTTGCCCTCGATCAAATCCAATCAGAAGAACTCTGCACATGTATGGCTAGCTTTAAACATTTTGATTTCTCCACAATGTGATTTCAGATACGAGAGTACAGATATTGCTAGTTAGCAAATACTTATTCAGGCCCATTTTATGCATAGGTAAAGCTTTATCCTGGTACACACAAGGTGATTTTTTGGCCAAAACCGACCATAATTTTTGTTTGAGAGCAGTCGTTCGGCCGAAAAATCGCTTGCGTGTGTGGCGTTGCCGGGACCCGATGTCTTTCACATTCACCCGATCGGGCAAATGGATGATCGGACACAGTGGTTAAATCATGGGCAATCATTCGGTCCCCTAGGACCACACGATCGGTCACGGCGAATAGCTTTTGTGCCACCAACAGTGGATCGTCAGCCTGACCGCGTCGCTTGTGGCAAAAAAGTTTGCCCATATGAAATCTAAACGAAATGATAATGTGAGCTACAACGTACTGGTAAAAAGTATCTAAAAATCTTATTATTAGTCCTAAAAATCACATGGGTCCCAAACAGGAGAGGAGCTGGTACTCGTGAGGTATTTGCCCATGTGTACCCAGCCTTAGATCTATAACAAATATCATACTCTTATCTGACATGCTTAATCAAACACAAACATAAAATGGCAAACTAGAAACTCACAAAATGCTAAAACAAATAGACTTTGGAAACCGTCTCTAGCAAATCTATGGAAAAAAACATTTTCGATAAAACAGGAGCCTATGCATACAGACCTTGAGACATTATGGGAATTGTTTTCCCTTAACGAAAAAACTACGCAGGACACAACAGGTTTGTATAAGACTTTCCTGTACACAAGTTCTGCACTTTTTTCTTTAGAAATTTGTTTTTGGGAAAAAGGTAAACGAAAAGATAGACTTCCAATAGGATAGGGATTATTTTGACTTTCGGTGAAATGTTTTGTTGAGAATGGTTATGTTATAACAGTAGGCATTACATTGCGCTACTGTGATTAGTTAAAAGGAAAAAACGTCTGTACAAGAGAGTTGCCTGAATCTATTAAACAGATCCCATTAATCTTTATACTATTGCCAAATATTATGGGTTTTATGTTTGTGACGCAGAACGGGATTTCTCACCGCGGACACCATTGATACTATTCTCAGCCAGTAATAAAGGAACATCCTGCCTACATTTTTTTACAGGTGGGGGGAGGTAAGAAGGAACTGAAAAAAAAACCCAAGAAGAGCAGGTCCACAAAACATGTAAACTACTTTTTTTATTGCTGATGCCAGGGCATGGGAACTACAGATTATTGGTGCACCCCTGTGGCGCTATAATTTGTGTTTATTAATATGCACATCGGTATAGACGAACCATATCAGAACATGCAATAAATCTAAAAGACTTATATGTAGAAACTTATGTTGTAGAACTGTAGCATTTTATTATTAGTTGTATGGACAGCTGCCAATAATATACATGATTTTAAAAAATGGTTTTCTATCTTCTAAAATGCAACTTGATTTTTGTTCATATACCCTTCATTTCGAAAACCTCCTTAAAGGGCAGATGTGGTCTCCAAATATGTTAGGGTAAATAGAGCATATAGTCGAACTTTTAAAAATGATCACTGTACAACATCTCTAACTACGCCAGTGGAAAGTGAGTTGCTAAAATGTTTCCACTTCCTGCTGGCCATTGCTTGAGTGATTTATAAATTTTGGCAGTCTCTGGTTTAGATGCCCTATGCACATTCACTGGAGGGTGCGATCCATTTCTCAGATTAACTTATTTTAGTCATTGTATAATGATTTTACATGCTGTTATATTGTACAGTTAGTATATGGCACTTATTGTCTATTTATTTTTATATGATACAATATTTTACACAAAGTACCTTTTTTATATGGTGTTATTTATACTATGTTTTATATTCCCTATTTTTTTCTCTTTAAAGAATTTGCACTGTATCACTTTATCTCCTAAAAATGTATGGACTGTGTTTTGGCCACTCCCATACGGAGGGGGGTCAATTAGCATTATGGTTTTTAAAAGAATAGGATGATCACTTATGTAATTGAGTGTTACTAATGTGTTACCATATTGGATTTATGGATTTTATCCTGTACCAAGTAATGAGCACGCTCTTGAAAACTGTGAAAGTTAGTGAAAAGTGTGCTGTCACATCTAAAGTTATAAAGCAGATGTTTTTCAGAAGTTATCATTGCTGAATCTTCTTAGCAATATAAGCTTCTCACAGGTGTTCCTAGAAATGTGATCCTTAAGGCTTTAACAACCCCTAACTTGTTTGGAGACTACATTTACAAAAATAACACATCTATTGTATCAGATGTTAGTAAAAGAACACCCCTATTCTACCCTAATATCAAAATAAAGTTTGATGGATGGTGTACAAACAACTGCCTACAGCCATACATCTGTACCATATAAATGCATATAGAATGGCATTTCTATATCTGTCTGTCATGAACAAACTGTTTCCTTATTTCGTGTCCTGGTGCTGTATTTACATGCCATTTGTCATTTTTCTTGTTGGCAATCTATATCTCATCAACATGAGCCATTTTTGGCGCCAGTTCTTTTTTACACGATCTATTCTTTTTCATTGGTGTTTAAGGGGGGTCTAAAGGTTTTAAACACCCCACATAGTTGCATCCAAGCAGTAGAATTAAAATTCTTATCATCCAAGCTTTTTGAGCTTTACAACCTCCTGCTTCAGATCAGTTTGGGCCATGCCTAATTGTGTAAGTAGAGGAGCACCTAGGCCCGCAGAGCCACGGTGGGTGGGAAAGGGCGGTCGATGGTGTTTTGGGGCGTAACTGTATGGGCCAGTGAGCGTAGACTTTAACTCCATATATTTGCCCAGCGAGTCTGGGTAATACATCCCTCTTTACATTACCTAAACAACCAACTAGAAATGTGTTATAGGAAACCCAATGACTGAAAAATATACACTTCATTGTTTATACAGGAAGTGAAAATTATTATATGTCTACACTACCGTGATTATACATCTGTTCTCTTGTAGAAAGATTCATTTCTGCGTGAACAGTTTGCAGATTCAAAACACAGTTCTGCTTACAAGCACAGTCTGTCTGTTTAGACTTCCTTAAAGGCTATGCCCCCTATGCAGGACGTCCATACATTTCTCAGTAATTACAAACTCAAAGCAATTTGCCTGGATAGCTAAGAAATCTACAGCTGTCATAACAACTACTACTGTACTGCATAGCATCAGCAGAACACTGATGTTTTTAAGAAAATGTCTCTTTAAACCTAACTAATGGGTAATAAGAAGTAATCTGAGCATTATACCTTAGGATATCAAAAGAGTTTTGCCTTAGCTTGATTTCACACAGGACAATATTGATTGGGTGATTCGAATATAGTCAAATTTGATTGGACAAGTCGTACTGCCGCCCATCCACTTTAAGAGAGCCAAGATGGTGTAGCCAATTAATAGCAGTATTGATCAGACCTACCACCTTGTGCCCATCTATCTTGAGTAGATTTCAGCTTTAAATCCACTAAATTAGGTCACTGATGGGATTGCTGGAACTGGACTGGTCCAATCAGTATTTGTTTCATAGAATACCCAATATGGTAGACAGTCTTTTCGTTAAATTGACCCGTGCAGGTTTGCCTTAAATTTTAGACAATCAATAAGGTGCAACCAGTTTGTACTGAACTAACTGCAGTGGCGGGATTTTTTTCCAACCAGCAAACTACTGATCAGTCAGTCTAAAGGAAAAATTGTGAAGCAGTAATAACCTCACCTCAATAATACGTCTCATGGCAAAGCTTTATTGGTATCTGAAACTGTCTCTCGGATTAGCAAAAAATTTTTCTCAGTTTCAAAGATTCGTTGCGTGCACCAACGATAGATGAAAAAAATCTTTAGAGACACTTTTTGTATGGACTTTATATTTGCACAAAAATTGTTTATATTACTTAAATCCATCGAGTTTTTCTAAAACTCCTCTTTTTCTAAGATTGCTCAGACTGTGTCGCTATTGTACCTTTTATGAAGGTGTCGCACCTTCATAGGTACCAAAAGCCATCCATAGTAGAAAAACTAATAGAATGGGAAACTCACTTGATATGGCACGATACTAACAGTTTTGAATGGATCGATAGAAGAACCTGATATGCTAGTAGCAATACTGACCATTCCCCCGACATGGCTTGTTCATATATTTATTTTAATATTATATAGCAGCAAGGAAAGCACTACTCAGTTTATTTTTGGATCTAAGTTATATATTTAAACATAAATGTAACTGTAGTAAAAAACCCGCCCACACTGGTATGGCTTAGCGCATGGCCTTATGTCCATTATAAATATAGTACTGTCTGACCTAATTTTAGATTAAGACCCATTCACTGGCTATGCTGGTGACATAAGGACAGAGGCAAACCCTAGTTGCTTTGCATTGCACTTTTTTCCCCACCGCTCCCTCAGGTGGGAAAGTGCCATCTGATTGGCAGTGTGCCCATCTGATTGGCCTGCAACCAACTTCAACTGAATTGCAGCACTTTCCATGAATAAATCATCATGTTTCAGTGGTGGTGTGGGAAGCAGTAAAGTTACCAAAAATGACCAAAGATGTTCCCTTTAAGCCAGTCCATGTTTGTGTCTGTTTATAATTGGCTGTGGTACAGAACTGTATGTGAATACACATATAACCTTACCACACTACTGCTGTGATATTGATGGTCCTAGATTTTATGAATGTTTTAAAAACACTCATTTCCGGTCATGTGCTCCATTAAACCCCCATTGTCTAGAGAGGATTAATTCTGTCTGTGTATAGGATAGCAAAGATGTCATTTTCATTCCTTCCTTTAAAAGATCATTTCTTTAAATCAATGAAAGCTCAGAGGATATATTACTAAATTCAACAGAATAACCATAACTTTACTGGCATCAGCCAAAAATTGTAAGTGCAAGAAAGCTACACAAGGACACAGGATACTGGCAGGGACAACAAGGTGGCCAGACTGAAGGGACATACTGTAAGACCAGATGTATGAACAGAGGATAGGGAGATTGTACTTTGAGAACACTCAGGAAACACTTTGATAACCAGACACAGATGGAAATAGCTTGACATGTCTGCTTAGACTCAACGGCTGACAGTAAAGACCATTTGTCTTCGCCACTTTTTTATTTTGAATACAAATCCATGATCACACCAAGAGAACACTAAACCACTAGAATCACTATAGTGTGATGGTATCAGGGAGCTCATGAGAGCAGGTCCGTGGGTCCACATTACCAGATATTTTTGTATCTCTGCAGTGATTTTGTGGCCACCACAGCCTAGTGACGGACGTAAAATCCCGAAGAGATCTTCGCGCTACTATGGGCCACACGATTGGTCGTGGCAAACTGGCCACCGTGGCTACTTTTGCCATGACCAGCAGTGATTCGTACTGCCCGAATGATCACTAGTAGCGAATGGTCAGCCGTGATGAACAATCTTATGGTGTGTACCCTGCCTTACTTTTACCCACAGGCATTTTGATTGCATGTCCCTGTCCCTTATTGTTTGATATGATTGCTATAGATTTTTTCTTCATCGCTGTATATATTGGGGCAAAGGAGCTTATATTGAAGTAAACATACAGATTCACTGTATCTCTACCTCTCTATCTTTTGTGGGTTATTTTACTATGCCAGCACTCTCTGACATTAATATAATAGGGCTCTGTGAGGTTCCGGGTTAGCTTTTTCCTATGGTTCCAGATGCACATGTAAGATGCATTCAACACAAATTAACTTTCTATCTAAGCAATTGCATTGTTTACATGTAACACACACAAACATCCATAAATTTCATCCTATCTTTGTTTCCCAATTTGACTGCCTATTATAGTGTCATTTTATTTGCCGTTGTCACACTAAGTCTAAATAAAGATTTGCACATGACAAGCCACATACCTAAATGTCCATTTACCATTTGGCTGTAACAGAAGAAGTGTTGCCTACACTATGTAGACCTCTGTGAGTCCTTTAGCAGACTCTGTTATAAAGTGAATGGAAACGACCCTTATTTCACATAAATGTCAAACCTTTTAGAACACTGGTAAATGATATCAGGTTTTTTAAATATGTCACAAGGCAAGGACAATAGGCAATTTAATAAATGGTTATAGTTTTGTGTAATAAGCACTATCTACCATTGGTATTCACCCCTCTATGTCTATGTTTAAACTCATAACACGGTATTATACACAGTAGAGGTTGATAAAAACAATAATCAAACAATTTAGCTGGATCTAATGGTGTCCCACTTGCCTTTTGCCTATTCCACCCTTGTGAGATTAGCCTCCGTCTGGCTGCTCTCATTGATTTATATAACAAAGTAGTTGTAAAATACCAATCAAAAATGTTCTTTATGACTATTTTCTGTCCCCATTATAAAAAGATTATTGTGCATCTATAGAAAACACTGTGTGGTATCTGAAATTTGCCACCGTGTATTAAAATGCAAAATACTGATACCGCACAATGTTTGCAATGGTATTAAGGTGCATATCTCTTTAGATGACCCATTCACTTTTTAACAGCCGTTATTTTACAACCATCATAACTTTAATGGCCTTATTTACCCCAGCAATTTTTCAGGTTAAAATCACGCTAACCGATTCATTATCGGCTAGCATGACTTTAACTTCATCTTTGCACAGCTGCACGAATTCTCACAAAAGACACAGACACTAAAATTCGCACATGGCAACGCCATTTCCCAAATTGAAATTAGGATCTCGCATCATAGATCCACTATAAGACACAAGAATTGTAAAATTTTGTAGCTGCACATTTTACATGAGGATGACTTAGGGTTTTCATACTGGAAGCTGTTCCAAGACCACAGAGAGTTGGGGAGAGGGAACTGATCCTTAGAAGAAGGGAGGTTTGGTGGATCCACTGGTTAAAGGGAAAGGAAACTACTTTCCTTATCTATGACGTTGAGGGGTGCAGCGCTCCTGTCCCTTCTAAACGTCCGCTAACCATTTACGCTCAGTGCGACGTTAAGCCTTGCTTTGCGGTAGAACTTGCACAGTCATCGCAAACCTATTTACCAGAGGCTCGCAGCTCTAAGACATAAGTTATTTAAAGGGCAACTAAAGCCACAGAACAAAACTGAACCAAAAGTTAGGACACTTGATATAAAACCAGTTATCTGTGTCTTCCCTCTCATTTTGATACAGGCGCTGGAAAATTTACCTAAATAACATATGGTGGTGCTTTACTTACTTCTAGCATTCTAGTATCACACGTTTGGTCAACGACCATTATGTCTGCACATGCTCAGTCCTTAGCTATGCCAGAAACTGTTGGTCATTTGGTCACACCCATTATAATTCTCTAGCCAATCCTTTTACAGGGCAGATAAAGCAAGGAAGCATGTGACTGAGGTCAGGAGGTGTGGTCTGACACTGCCCATACACACAGATCCTTCATCCAGTTCATAACAGGCTTTGATTTTCTTTAACAGAGTTTACTAAAGTGGCATTTTATAGTTTATTGGTGTTTTTAGGGGGGTTGTTCAGATTCTGGAGTATAAAAAATTGGGTTTAGTTCTCCTTTAACACCCCTAACGCTGGCGTTAAATACTTACGTCAGGGTGAGATTCACCCGAGCCTGCAGCCTCTGGTAAATCCCGTAATGGAGATTTGCCCAGAGCAGTTTGTGGCTCTGGGTGAATCTCCCTATTGTGTTTACATAATAAATCATGTTGCATTCTCAATGGAAAGGTTGGGGTAATTCCCCATAATTCTAAATATATGTTTGTGTTTTGGTATACCTGTAAGAAGGGAAATGGGTGTTTCCTGTGATAGTAATAGGAGGTGTTTGCTAAGCAGGGCCAGCCATAGGATAAATAGCACCCTGTGCAAGATTTGTTACTGGTGGCCTAGCACCCCCTCAAAAACACCTCCCTGCACACACAATACGCTGTTGAATGCTGCTTGCCTTGGCCTGCTTCAAATCAAGTCCCCCACTTTGCCCTTAGGCTAGGCCACACTGCTGCCTTTTTTTGTGTTTGCGCTTTTGGTTTTTTCATATAATTTAAACGCGGCAACGCGCTGAAAACCCGTTCCTCATTTTAAATCGCATGCGTTTTTTCAATGTTAATGAAACAACACATGCGCAAATGCAACGAACTCGCACATGAAATTGCATGCGATTGTGTTTGTTGCAGTGTGGCCGTGCCCTTACTGTCTTTCAGTATCTGCAGTGGCGTGCTTGTATATATCACGTTGTACATCATTACGTAACACGTAACATACTAAATGCACAGACAGAACAGCACAGCATACAAATATCTCAAGTAAGGCTTATCTGTGCTGTAGGACATGATCTGGCAGGACCGTAACTAGAGGGACTTAAGACCAGGGCCGGCCTTAGGATAAACACACCCTGTGCAAGATTTGTTACTGACGCCTAGCACCCCAACTCCCCTCCCCCCCAACCCACCCCCCCCCCCCCCCCCGGGCACACACAATACTCCCGTTGAATCTGCTCTTGCCTTCAAATCAAGTGCCCCACCTGCACTTACTGTCTTTCAGTACTTCAGTGCGTGCTTGTATATATGGTGCGTACATCATTATGTAACGTACTAAATGCACAGACAGAACAGCACAGCACAGACCATCTAATATAAGCTTATATGTGTTGGGGCTTAGTATGTGTGTGAGGTCGCTGATACATATATTTTATCTGGAGGACCGTAACTAGAGGGGCTGTGCACTGATGCACAACTTTGCGCTACAGGTCGTGACCTAAACTCCCCCTGTTTGCCCCCTGGTAATCAACCTGTGTGGTCACACAGGTCGCCCATATCAAAGGCCGGCCCTGCTTAAAGGAACTGTAAACTCAACATTTGAAGTCTTTGCCCTCCATTTGTATATTCACAGGAGGTGAGAACGCTTATTCTCACCTCCCTGTGAATAATATTTCTCAGGGGGACCGGGAACTTACCTTCCTCCCACTCCGCTCACAGACCTCTGCACAGCACTTTTCTGTCCCATCGTGCGCCCTATCTCTTGTTTGGCGCGCATGCACCTAAGAGACGCGCATGGTCGGGACAGCGGTTGTTAGAGCAGAGCGGAGGTAAGTTCCAGTGTCCCCTGAGCAAATATTATTCACAAGGAGGTGAGAATAAGCGTTCTCACCTCCCTGTGAATAATACAAACGGAGGGCAAAGACTTCAAATGTTTGGTATATGGGCTTACAGTTCCTTTAAGACTCCCAGCTGTCGCTCCCTGGTATTGCAACCTGTGCACAGGGTCGCCCATATCAAAGGCTGGTGCTAAGGGTATATTCGGATAGGAATGTTTGGTGAACCATGTTATTTTGGGTGTGAGCACAATAATGTTTCCAAAGGGCCACAAAACATTGCACATGTATACAGTACAGTTGTAACAACAATTGGAGTGCAGTGTACTTCTTTTTTTTATTTATATACATAAATATACATATATACAGCATATATATTATATATAAGGCACTGCAAGACCTGAAACATCTAGACACAAATGATAAAGAGAATACAAGGGTCCTTGCTCATAGCAGTTAAAATTTAAAATCTGATCCAACCAAAATTCAGCATGTCTGATGTTGTCCCTTATGTTTTTGCAGGGGCCCATAGTTATACTGACAAACAATGTTATGTGATGAACATAATAAAAAATAAAAGGATTTTGTAGTAAAATTCTGATTATAAGTTCTGGACTACAGATCTAGTTACATATAATAGGTCTTGAGAAAGTTGTTTCAGCACAATCTTGTGATTTGTCCTTATTTCCTTATCTTCAGTATAAAGAAATATTGTGAGAGACCACCACAGAGACCACAAATGTAGTACAACCCACTGTTAGCCACCAAGTTTAGATATAATACATGCCCCCCCCCCCCAATAATAAAATCTTTTTTCTACATCCCCAACCGCACACATTTCAACAAAGACACTGTCCTCCTCTGCAAATTTGCATGTCCACCTATCAACATGGCCAGAGGGGAGTGGTCTCTTTGCTGATCGGTGAGGCTCTTTGTATTGTTGATGAAAGTGAATGGAGAGTGGTTTGGGCTGCATATAATTATAAGTAAGTAGATCATGTGGTAAGAGTTTATTATGGGGATTGGACCTGCAATTCAAGCACACAAACATTACATACCACTTCCCCTATTACTTGCTTTGTACATTAAATGCAAATGTACATTATTTTATTTTAAACCAAACACTCCTGAATCTTTCTAATTAAGGTACTCAAATAGTCTTGCATTGCATTAGCTACTCAAAACAGCAGTCAGGCAGTTAGCAAGATCATGTGAACTGATGTAACTAATACTAACACAAACAGACTTCAAGCCAAAGGCATAGGTTTTATATTCACATTATCAGACCTGTACAGTAAGTCATTCCCATGGCCTACAATATGATTTTATTGTACTATCACCCCTTCCACCATTTCTTAGCTGCCAAATTAGTGTACAGGTTTCAGCAAATGATATGTGAATGAAAAAACTCATTGTCTTCTAACAGAACTTGGATATTCAATGGATGGATAATTATCCATTGAGGAGCACATACTAGATAACTAGAATAAAGCCAGCCATACACGGGCAGACTTTCTTCCAATCGGACCCCAAGGCCTTCCCCACCTTTTTTAAACCTGCGATGTAAGTCGGTTATTTACTAAACACTATCTGTGATGTGGGTCCCAGCTAACTGCACTGCCCAGCAAAGAAATAACAAATAAACAAAACATGTCTGAGATACTCGCTTGTTTGTGCAAAAAATGTGCAAGTTTAATCACCCATGTTTTATAGAAAAAAACAGCAAAGTTGGTGGTTGGTACTCCTGTACCATGGGTGAATAACTTGACATTTTTTCTGCAACAAACAAGTGAGTTCTCAGACATCTTATTATAGCTTGAAACCCCGCGGAGAGATTTGGACAGAAAATGGGGTCTTTTATGATAACCCTCTCGAAAGTGTTGAGCGGTCTTGAGCGGTGATCAGAAAAATGGAAACCAGGTTTCTCCATTTCAGCGATCCAATCGAAATGTCAAAATTGCTTGAAATCTCGATCCCGTGTATTGGGGCTTAAGGCAAAATCATCTGATCTGGTAACAGTATTGTATGATTTGCTTTAACTGCATATAACTGCATATAATTGCTTGCATTGTTATCGGACCTTTATATTATAATATTACAGTATGTGGATAGAGATGGCCGAAACTTAGAAGTTTTATTTCATTTTCTGATTTCTGGATCTCAGGAAAATCCCAAAAATCTGAAACTGGAACGAATTTTCGATAATCATTGAAGTACGGTGCAATTTTTGATAACAGTGCTATTTTTCGATAATTATCGAAAATAGCCCCGTACTTTTGATAATTATCAAAAATCCCTTCCGAGGTCCCCGGATTCGGACGGATCTTTCGGATTTCGGAACTGAGGGGTTCCGTGTCGAACCCGCATCCCATCTCTATATGTGGAAGTACTAAAGAAATTCACACTTGCATTTCCCTGCTTGTGTCTTAGGGCCTGGCCTAGGGGAAAAGATGTTCAGAAAGGAGCTGAAGCTAAGGAATTAAAACACCCCAAATCCCCAGGTCACCAAAGTTATCAGATGCCTAGTATTACGGTAATAAGGATCTTTAAAACAAAAAAATGTAAAGAACTTTAAACAGATTAATCCCAGGATAGCTTATAAAACAATCTGCTTTACATGATATTAATAAAATACACAATTTGTCATGATGCTGCATCCCATATAAACAAGTCATGTTTCTCTCCATAAACTCTAGCTGCATGTATAAATAGGGGTTAAAGCTGCATTAAAGAAACAATAAATATAAGCTCTGCACACAACCACTCAAAAATGAAATATCATTTCTTATAAAAGAGGTGCATTCCCCTTTAAGAACTCTGCAGCCATTGAGGTACTTTAGGCTATGAAATATTGATACCGAGCTCAAAGTGACATCTTGGTCATTTGGTGAGAGCACAGGGTCACTGCAGGGAACTGCTGGCAATACATTTTCATGATTGTGAAGGTAATACAGCCTGAGCAATATCGGACAAGGAGGCAGCTTCATTCTGAACATAGACAACTGTAATCGAGCATGAGAATGATTAGTATGAGGTGTAGAAGTGAGTGGAGATGAGTGAGACCCTCCTGACAGCCAATCCAGCCAGAGACCTATTCTACAGGACAAATCTTTTTTTAAGATTCAAAAAACAAAAAATGAAGGGCATTCCTAGTAATCCTATTTTAGGAACATTCTTTAGAATGTTGATGGGTGGATTTTCTGAATACCGTGTGTATCCCAAGTTTTTAGTATGTATAGAAATCAGCTGCTAAACTGCTCCATGTGAATTAAAAAAAAAACATTCTTAAATGACTCCAGATCTTCAAATTGTTCTGCACATTCCTCAGATTTGATTGTACATCCTCCCCCCCTCCCTCTGCTGAGCAAAGCTGAGCATCCTAAGGCCCAGCGGAGAGAGGAAGTCCCACCTGTCACTTGGTTGGCTCGCCCATATTAATGCTATACACACTCCAGTCCATAAGTTTACATTACAACACCTAAAACAAAGGACCATCCCATTTCTTTTACATTCTTGGAAGGGACCAACTGCATCCTATACATGTGTAATGAAAATCAGTTATTTACTGAAACCAGCAGTTGAGCACATTTTTTTGCATGACGCATTGTTTTTTTCTCAGAAATGTTTTACCGTATATACTCGGTATAATCCGAGTTTTTCAGGCTGTAAAATCAGCCTGAAAACTTGGACTCGGTTTTATACTCAGTCACTACTTCCTTAGCACTCCGGCAGCCGCACGATCATTCTCTGTACGGGGCGCCGGCCTGACGTCACTGCCTGGAGCCAAGCCCGGCGCCATTAGTGACGTCAGCCGGAGCGCCAGTACGGAATGAGCGCATGGATGCCGGAATGCAGAGGACACTTACCTTCAATGCTGGCACACAGTCCCTGGAACACAGGAAGCCCTTGGATGGAGGAGAGCCCACAGTTCCTGGATGGAGAAGAGCCCACAGTTACAAACTGAACTGGGTGAGGGTGGCATTCAAGATGTTTGGAAACTACAACTCCCAGCATGCTTTATTAGCTGGGAGTTGTAGTTTCCACACTCTTGAATGCCAAGTGAGGGTGGCATTCAAGATGTTTGAAACTACAACTCCCAGCTAATAAAGCATGCTGGGAGTTGTAGTTTCCAAACATCTTGAATGCCAAGTGAGGGTGGCATTCAAGATGTTTTGGAAACTACAACTCCCAGCATGCTTTATTAGCTGGGAGTTTTAGTTTCCAAACATCTTGAATGCCAAGTTTCTACCCTCGGTTTATACTCGAGTCAACACTTTTATTATGATTTTTAGCTGAAATTGGTACCTCGGTTTATACTCGGGTCGGTTTATACTCGAGTATATACGGTAAATTTAATTTTTTTGTTTAATTTTGTCTGTACGATTAAAGGGCCATTGGTAAAAAAAAAAAAAAAACTTAAGTTAAAAACTTAATCATTCTGTTTTATTACTATTACTATTAAGTAAGGGCTAGGCCACACTGGCGCATCTCTCACACACGTTTTGAGATCCAGTAGAGAGTGAGAATCGCATGCCAGTGCAATACAATGTAGGTGACCGCAATGTATGTAATGCAATCACCATTTTTTGTGTGGATTACATGTGCTCCAATAACGGAATCTTGGCCAAATCACACAAGCAAATGGACGTTAACGCACATGAAGCATGATGCGTTCACACGTTACCATCTGTGGATAGTCTGGTTACAGCCTTAAGGGTATCTTCACCCTCTATATCATTTTTTTAATAAAATGTAGGCGTCCCTTCCCAACAACCGCTATTATTATATATCTAAATAAAGAATCGAACAGTACTTGCACCCCTCGCTCCAGCAGCTCTCTGATCTGGCTCCCTGCTTGCTGGAACTAGCAACAGGGGCCAGACCAGCATCCGCAGCTGTGATTGGCTGAGAAGCAGCCAATCACAGCGGCGGCTGCTGGCAATAAGAACACCGTGGGCTGTAGTAGTGTTCAGATTCTTTTTTTAGAATAATATAGGATAGGTTTGGGTGGGAAGGTTTCCCCTATATCAGATAAAGCATTTTACACTAGGTTAAGAATATCTTTAAAATGATCACTAGAAATACGTCTTATTATTGGTAGCAAATCTTTAAATAAACTGATTTTCTATTTTCACTTTGAGATGGCAGTGTAAAATCTATCTACACCAGGGGTGTCACTTTTACTATAACAGGCAGCATAGCAACAAGAATGGATGCTAAGAACGGACTGTGGTGCTATATTTTTAAAGGGCATGTCCATTCAACATTTAATCTGCCCCTCACACTGCTCCACATTGAGCCATGCACTATAACCAATATAATATTCAGGTGATATAATAAAGTATTGTTAAAAATGATGCATTTTTGCCCCAACCATCAGTGTTAGCTTTCCAATGGTAAATCTCTGATTGGTTGGGGCAGAATTAGCACCATTTTTAAAGATAAGAACTTTATTACATCCGAAGTATCCTGGTACAATGCATATTTAAAGAAGATGCTCCTAAACTACATGGCTAGAAAATCCACTATTTATTCTTAATAATTTCAATTTAACAAAAAGACCAGCTTATACATATGTAGTTTTTTATTTTTTTTATAAGTAGCAAATATTTAGTCATTGTCTTGTCATGAAAACAAGCTACATACGTTTTTAATTGTCATTTGAATAATATCATGTGTAACATCCAGAAATGGATTAACATCATATGGGGCCCTAGGCAGGGCCATCTTTAGGGCCCACTTTTGCTACATATATTGTATAGACTGTACTTTTTTTACTGCTTGACTGAGCTGGCCCCCAGAAGTTTCCTGGGCCCTAGGCAGTCGCCTAGGGTTGCCTTGTGGATAATCCTGCTCCGGTACATCTATACACTTTATATAGCTTTATATCAGGTGGCTGATTGTGTAATTCTCATGCTAACCTGTTATTGCATCCAGTTTAATTTGTCACTTTGGGGACAGCACATGATAGTGCATCACATCCAATAGTTCTATCGAAGCCCCAAAACTGTGTATAGGCATCAGCCATTCAGATGCCAAGATAATGTATCACACAGGAGCCTTATTTGTGTTCTCCTCGCACTCCTGTATCAATGCTAGGTGGTGCAGTGTCCTCTATCAGTGTTCCCTCTAAGCTGTGCGCTCGTGCACGCACATATCTCCCGGCCTGCGCATACAGGTTAAAGTGGTGCGCACAAAAAAATCTTCTGGAATGGAGTGCTGCGGTATGGAGCGCACAAAATTTACTTTTGCATGCGCACAGAAAATATATTTCTGCGCACACAGCCAATTTGAGGTTAGAGGGAACATTGTCCTCTATATACAGTACTGTTACCAGAAACAGTGTAGTATAGTAATCCAGATATGATGAGAACCACACACCTTTGGTCACACTAATTTATGGTGATAATGGTGCACAACAGTTTGGGTTAACCCCCCCCTCGTCAATAGATTAGTTTGAACAAAGTGTGTGCCGTCCTCATCATATCTTAGATTCTATCACACAGACCAATTGTTAGTGCTTTTATTACATTAGCATTTATTGGAGATGTAGCACGCGCATCTTTCAGACCTCCTCTGAAAGATGCCATCAGTTGCCCCTAGGCTACCCCAATCACTATCAGCCCTCTCTTTTGAGAAAGCCACATTTCCATCTCTCATTTTGGTCCAACCGATTCCGCATCGGAAAAAAGAATGAATGTTTTTAAGGCATATACGGCTTGTATATGATTTCCATTGAGATCCCAATGGATTTGTTATTATCAGCCTGGGTACTTAAGATAGAAGTTAACCTTTTCATTCCCGTATAGTATAATCCAATAGCGGGTTTACTATTTAAAAAAGATTTGGCAAAATTTTTTCAGAGCCATCATGTATGAATTGTTCCAACAATAGCATAACTAAAGGGGCTTAGACCCCCCGGCAAGTTTCTCCCCTGGGTCCCCTACAAGCGGCAGGCCTGATCCTGATAATCATCTGTTTGTAAACAGCGGATCAAGGTGCCTCATTCTTTTTTAAAATCAGATTTTGACTACAAAAAATGCAGTATGATGGTCCAAAGACAAACATGACTCCCCAATTGGGAGCTAGCTTTGGTGACTTTACATTCCAAACACAGTCTGCCAACATCCTAACTGGTTACAATATATATTTTCTTATGCTATGTCTTGCAAATTTCATCTCATTTGAAGCTAAGTACAGAAAACGATACAGGATATCAGAGTGTGTTAGTTCCTGTTACCCAGCGAAGATATCAATTCCACTGGGTTAATTACACTATCACACAACTCTATTACCAACATTCTTCAACACAATGTGGGAGTCACGGAGGGTCATTCAGGAGCACGTACTGTCTATCTGTTTGTCGATGATTCTTTGGAAGTGCTGTGATTCAGTATATTACTAGATGAAATGGATCTATTCTTAACATTTTATATAATAAATGTATTCTATTTATTCTATATTTCGTTCTAATGCATTGACATGGTGCAATTATTGTTTTTCTAGACCTTTTCTTTGAGGAAGAGAGAAAACTCAACTTCAGTTGGGGGAAAAGGAACCCACAGTGAAAATTGCTGCACACTATGTCAAAGCATTTCATAGACTAAGAAAAGCATAAACTCAATGTCCATCGTCTACTTGCCCAATATACCTTTACCCAACTATATAAAGTAGGACTCAACCCTTAAACCTCATACTAACACATTTTACTTGTCAATGTCAATATGTAACCTAATCCTTCCAATAAAATTCTTTTAATTCCTTTGACTTGTTGTTTTTGACCCTATATCTTTACATGTACCTTTACCAGCTATTGGGATTTACTGGCTGTTTGTGCTCGCCCCAATTTTCATAAGCAAAAGGGCAGCATCCAGCACGTTTCCCTTCCACCACTCTCATAAGCACAGTAGCCTATGCACTGCAGGAGATGTTCTCCAAAAAACTACACCTCTATTGGAACCACAAAGAGTAATTAAAATAGAGACAACTCCCCACTATTATTGGTTCCAAGATATATGCTGACAAATGTAATTTGTGTTTATATAAAAACTCCAACCCTCTACACTGCTGGTCAATCACACTTCATCACAAATGCTTATTCATTAAAGATAATGTCCACCCCCCAAAGTGAAATTTGCCCCAATGTCCGTTTCCGCCTCTCACTGTTCCTTTGAAATGTTTCTGGCATTCGCGTTAGAGGTCCCTCCTCCCTCATCTCTCCGTGCAACTTCTATTTGTAAAAAAAAATTTATTCTACTTGCAATGCCAAAAAACCTTAGCGCGGCCGATGAAACACACAGTCCCGAGCGTTCTCCCTATGAAGTTCATACACTGTGTGTAACACACAGATTTCTGAAAGATGACAGGCAGGATCTGCAAGAAACAAAATACAACTGAGGGTCGCACTCCAAGCTTTAACAAGTTTTATTGTGAACCACACAACATCACATCACTGTTTCGGGGGATACCCCCTTCTTCAGGTATCCCCCCGAAACGTTGTGATGTGATGTTGTGTGGTTCACAATAAAACTTGTTAAAGCTTTGGAGTCGACCCTCATGTTGTATTTTGTTTCCTGCGGAGTCGTCGTTTCCTAAGGGAAGAACCTACAGATGTCTGCACCCAGTGTTGGATAGAGTGCACCTCCATGATCGTTTACTTGCCAGGATCTGCAAGATCCTGTCTGCCATCTTTCAGAAATCTGTACTGTGTGTACCTAGCTTTATTTGTAATGCCCCACAACCTAAACCTCGCAAGGTTAAAGTGTGCAAATTCAGATTCTAAACGTTCTAAACTGCTGCTTCTTCTGATTGGCTTCTGCTCAGTGACTGGCTGAGACCCAGCAATCCGTTCTTCAATAAAACCAGCAGGAGCCAGGCGAAGGTAAGACACTTACCTGGTATTGCACTTCTCTGCTGATTTTCTGACAGGTCCAGATGCACCTGTACACTATGCCCTATGCACGTTGTGCATGCACATAGAGTGCAAAGTTTGTCAGACCTGTCTGAGGAAGCGACAGAGGAGCACAAGACCTGGTAAGTTTCTTACCTTCGCTCCTGGCTCCTGCAGTTTTTATTAAAGAACGGGAGGTGAGACATAGCCCTTTACCTCCATTTCTTCAATAAAACTGAAACCCCAAATATAGTTTTCTTAGGTGGACATCCACTTTAAATGTGGAGGGCGCTATTTAAATGTGGAGGGCGCTATTAATGTGGAGGGAGCAGTATTAAATGTGAAGGGTGCTATTTAAATGTTGAGTGCGCTATTTAAATGTGGAGGAGCGCTATTAAATGTGGAGTGCGCTATTTAAATGTAAAGGAAACGCTATTAATTGGAGTACGCTATTTAAATGTGGAGGGAGCGCTATTAAATGTGGAGGGTGTTTTTAAATGTGGAGTGCGCTATTTAAATGTGGAGGGAGCGCTATTAAATGTGGAGTGCGCTATTTAAATGTAAAGGAAACGCTATAATTATGGAGACGCTATTTAAATGTGGAGGGAGCGCTATTAAATGTGAGGGTGTTATTTAAATGTGGAGTGCGCTATTAAATGTGGAGCGAACGCTATTAAATGTGGAGTGCGCTCTCAAATGTAGAGTGCACTATTAAAATGTTGAGGGAATGCTATGAAATGTAGAGTGCACTATTAAAATGTAGAGGGAACGCTATTAAATGTAGAGTGTGCTATTAAAAGTGGAGGGAACCTATTAAATATAGAGTGCGCTATTAAAATGTGGAGGGAGCGCTATTTAAACGTGGAGTGCGCTATTTTAAATATGGAGGGAACGCTATTAAATGTGGAGGGTGCCATTTAATTTGGAGTGCGCTATTTAAATGTGGAGGGAACGCTATCAAATGTGGAGGGAACGCTATTAAATGTGGAGTGCGCTATTCAAATGTGAAGGGAACGCAATTAAAGTGGAGTGCGCTATTTTAAATGTGGAGGGAACGCTATTAAATGTGGAATGCGCTATTTTGAATGTAGAATGGCGCTATTCAAAGATAGGGCGCTATTCAATGTGGAGTGCGCTATTCCAATATGAAGGGCGCTTTTAAATGTGGAGTGCACTATTTAAATGTGGAGTGCACTATTTAAATGTGGAGTGCGCTATTCAACCGCGGAGTGATCTACTTAAACGTGAAGGGCGCTATTCAAATGTGAAGGGCGCTATTCAAATGTGGAGTGCGCTATTTAAATGTGGGGAGCACTATTAAATTTGGAATGTTTATTTTGAATGTAGAGTGCGCTATTCAAATGTGAAGGGAGCTATTTAAATGTGGAGTGCGCTATTTAAATGTGGATTGCGCTATTTAAATATAGAGGGCGCTATTCAAATGTAGAGTGCGCTATTTAATTGTGGAGTGCACTATTTAAATGTGGCGTGAGCTACTAAATGTGAGGCCTATTCAATTGAATTGGGCTATTCAAATGTGAGTGCGCTATTCAAATGTGGATGTGCGCTATTCAAATGTGGAGGGCACTATAAAATGTGGAGTGCGCTATTCAATGTGGAGTGCGCTATTCAAATGTGGAGGGCACTATATAAATGTGGGGGGCGCTATCATTCTTTTAAAATACAGGATCCTTATCAGCAATAAAGCAACAAGCTTAGTTTTCTAATCTTTGCAAAGACTAATCCAAGAGGTGGTTGGAGTACGTTTTAGTTGGGAAGGGGACACCAGGGGAGACTTTCGGGCAATAAAATGGCTAGAGGGAGGGATTGTGGCAGAAAGAATGCAAAATATTTTCTACATAGATCTCTGAAACCACAGTACATGGGAAGTTAAGAGTTAACTCTATTATAAACTGCATTCCACCCCCCAAACTAAAACTTGCCCCACTGCTGGCCCTACTTTGTAGTATTGAGAATCCATACCTTTCTCCCTCTACTCCTTATGGTTGTTCTGCAGTGCTTTCTGAAATTCCAGAAAACTGAAGAGTAGGAGCCTTTCTGTGTGTAATCCAGTATCTGCCCCTTCCCGGTCCTCCTGGAGGACTCTGGCATGCGCAGGGGAGCTCTCCCTCTGGATCCCTCGGTGCTGCCTCCTTCTTTAACAAAAAAGTAAAATGCACACACTCTAGGGGACCCCCAACCTACCTTGAGTGAAATGCTTAAAAAGTGCCCAGAATGAACTTACACTATTAAACATTTTAAATATAGCGTTTAGGGTTGGGGGGGTACTTTCTTTGCAATGTTTCCAAACATGAACACACTTGCCTAATAATTTTTACATACCCTCACAAAGTAACATTCAGTATACAAATAAAACAGATTTTTACCTGAATTTAAGATAAAGGCAGTACTGATCTGGTCATTATGAGCTAAGCTAGAACCCTGTTGAGTCAGCAAATCAGAATTACACTGTCAGACAGACGATGCCCACGATTCTAATATTCAGGGCAGCTGAAGATCATGAGATTATAATGAAAGGAATAAGAGTTCACACAGAGACTTCAACTGATTGGAACAGATTCAGATGAGTCTGTAAAAATGCAGCATAGTTTATACGCAGACCCAGGTGTAATGTGTACCACAGTCATCTTATCCTATACTATAAATCAACATTGAGCAACCTGGTGTAATGTGTACCAGAGTCATCTTATCCTATACTATAAATCAGACATTGGGCAACCTGGTGTAATATGTACCACAGTCATCTTATCCTATACTATAATCAGACATTGGGCACCTGGTGTAATATGTACCACAGTCATCTTATCCTATACTATAAATCAGACATTGAGCAACCTGGTGTAATGTGTACCAGAGTCATCTTATCCTATACTATAAATCAGACATTGGGCAACCTGGTGTAATGTTACCAGAGTCTCTATCCTATACTATAAATCGAACATTGGGCAACCTGGTGTAATATGTACCAGTCGCTTATCCTATACTATAAATCAGACATTGGGCAACCTGGTGTAATGTGTACCAGAGTCATCTTATCCTATACTATAAATCGACATTGGGCAACCTGGTGTAATATGTACCACAGTCATCTTATCCTTACTAAAATCAGACATTGAGCAACCTGGTGTAATGTGTACCAGAGTCATCTTATCCTATACTTAATCAGACATTGGGCAACCTGGTGTAATGTGTACCAGAGTCATCTTATCCTATACTATAAATCAGACTTGGGCAACCTGGTGTAATATGTACCAGTCGTCTTATCCTATACTATAAATCAGACATTGGGCAACCTGGTGTAATGTGTACCACAGTCATCTTATCCTATACTATAAATCAGACATTGGGCAACCTGGTGTAATGTGTACCAGAGTCATCTTATCCTATACTATAAATCAGACATTGGGCAACCTGGTGTAATATGTACCAGTCGTCTTATCCTATACTATAAATCAGACATTGGGCAACCTGGTGTAATGTGTACCAGAGTCATCTTATCCTATACTATAAATCAGACATTGGGCAACCTGTGTGAATTGTCCCCAGTCTCTTTTCCTATACTATAAATCAGACATTGAGCAACCTGGTGTAATGTGTACCAGAGTCATCTATCCTATACTATAAATCAGACATTGGGCAACTTGGTGTAATGTGTACCAAAGTCATCTTATCCTATACTAATAATCAGACATTGGGCAACCTTGTATAATGTACCAGTCGTCTTATCCTATACTTAAATCAGACATTGGGAACCTGGTGTAATGTGTACCAGAGTCATCTTATCCTATACTATAAATCAGACATTGGGCAACCTGGAGTAATGTGTACCACAGTCATCTTATCCTATACATAAATCAGACTGGGCAACCTGGTGTAATATGTACCACAGTCATCTTATCCCATACTATAAATCAGACATTGGGCAACCTGGTGTAATGTGTACCACAGTCGTATCTTCATCCTATACTATCAAATACCATCATCATACTATAATCAGACATTGGCAACCTGGTGTAATGTGTCCCACAGTCATCTTTCCCATACTATAAATCAACTTGGGCAACCTGGTGTAATGTGTACCACAGTCCTCTTATGTCAGAAAAGGATTGCTATGGTGGCCCCCCTAGACTGATAAATGTTAAAGTCCACATATTAAACTGCAAAATGGGAGTTTAGAATGGGAGTCCAGACTTATATTAATTAGCTGTTGTTCCACTACAATTCCCTAGAACACTTGAAAGGATTAACATTAGACACTAGACACTTGGTTTAACAGCACTGTCTGGCCTTCCAATAGTTGTTTATTGAACAGTGACCAAATGGCAAAACCTTTAGGTTACAAATGATGATAAATACAAGAAACTGATAATGATAAATGCCTTAAAGATTAGCATCAATTTAAATGTGATTGAAGGATATCTAGGACTACATTGTTTTTGTACTACAGACAAGGAATGCACTAATTGCTATTCCAACGTGGTTTTGTGATGTGATGCAATCATTCTCAAGAACTGCAATACATCTGGACAGTATGCAAACTTTAAACTAGTTTACGCTGACTGAAAATTCACTTCTATGCAAATAAAGTTCCTTGTCAATAAAAATTGGATATACTATTTAGTATTTACACAAGATACTAGGAATGCAAGTTCAACACAGGTACTTATTCAACTTATATTCTCTGCTATGATAGATGGATAATATACTGTATACTGTAGAACCCTATCAGATGACCACCCTGACAGTATATAGGATTCAATTAGATTGCCATAACTGACAGTATATAGGATCCTATTAGATGACCATCACTGACAGTATATAGGATTCAATTAGATTGCCATGACTGAAAGTATATATGATCCTATTAGATACCATCACTGACAGTATATAGGATCCTATTAGATGGCCATCACTGACAGTATATAGGACTATTAGATGATCACCACTGACAGTATATAGGATTCTAGTAGATGGCGTCACGGACTATATAAGGATTCTATTAGATGACCATCACAGAGACAGTATAAAATATTCTAGTAAATGGCCCTGACTGACAGTATATAGGATCCTATTAGATGAACATCACAGACAGTATAAAACTTTCTAGTAGATGGCCCTCACTGACAGTATAAAGGCTTTATTAGATGGTCATCACAGGCAGTATATAGAATCCTATTAGATACCAGCACTGACATTTTTAGGATCCTATTAGATGGCAATCACTGACGTATATAGGATCCTATTAGATGACCATCCCTGACAGTATATAGGATCCTATTAGATGACCATCCTGACAGTATATAGGATCCTATTAATGGCCATCACTGACAATATATAGGATCTATTAGATGGTCCATAGACAGTATATAGGATCCTATTAGATGACCATCACTGACAGTATATATGATCCTATTAGATACCACCACTGACCGCTTAAAGAATTGCTTACATGACCACCACTAATAGTATAAGGATTCTATTGGATGACCACCACTGACAGTAAAAAGGATTCTATTAGATGAGCATCACTGACAGTATATAGGATCCTATTAGATGGCTATCACTGACAGCATAAAGGATTCTATTTGGTGACCACACTGACAGTATCAATAATTCTATTATTTGACCACCACTGACAATAAAGGATTCTATTAGATGGCCATCACTGACATTATAATGGATTCAATAAGATTACCATCTCAGACAGTATAAAGGTTTCTGCAGATGGCCATCACTGACAGTATAAAGGATTATATTAGATGGCCATCTCAGCCAGTTTAAAGGATTTTATTGATGGTCATCACAGACAGTATATAGGATCCTATTATATGACACCACTAACAGTATATGGTCCTATTGATAACACCCACTGATAGTATATAGGATCCTATTAATGACCATTACTGACAGTATATAGGATCCTATGATGCCATCACTGACAGATATAGGATCCTATTAGTGGCCATCACTGACCGTATATAGGATCCTATTAGATGGCCATCACTGACAGTATATAGGATCCTATTAGATGGCCATCACTGACAGTATATAGGATCCTATTAGATGGCCATCACAGACGGTATATAGGATCCTATTACATTGCCATCACAGACAGTATTAGGATCCTATTAGATGGCCATCACAGACAGAATATAGGATCCTATTAGATGGCCATCACTGACAGTGTATAGGATTTTATTAGATGGCCATCACAAACAGTATACAGGATTTATTTAGATAGCCATCTCAGCCAGTTTAAAGGATTTTATTAGATGGCCATCACTGACAGTATATAGGATCCTATTAGATGGCCATCAGTGACTTAATAGGATCCTATTAGATGGCCATCACTGACAGTATTAGGAGTTTTTAGATGGCCATCACTGACCGTATATAGATCCTATTAGATGGACATCACTGGCAGTACATAGGATCCTCTTAGATGACCATCACTGACAGTATATAGGATCCTATTAGATGACCATCACTGGCAGTATATGGATCCTATTAGATGGCCATCACTGACAGTATATAGGATCCTATTAGATGGCCATCACTGACAGTATATAGGATTCAATTAGATGGCCATTACTGACAGTATATAGGATCCTATTAGATGGCCATCACTGACAGTGTATAGGATCCTATTAGATGGCCATCACTGATAGAATATAGGATCCTATTAGATGGCAATTACTGCAGTATATAGGATCCTATTAGTGATCATCACTGACAGTATATATATCCTATTAGATGGCTATCACTGACGTATATAGGATCCTATTAGATGGCCATCACTGACAGTATATAGGATCCTATTACATGGCCATCACAGACTTATATAGGATCCTATTAGATGGCTATCACTGACAGTATATAGGATCCTATTAGATGGCCATCACTGACAGTATATAGGATCCTATTACATGGCATCACTGACAGTATATAGGATCCTATTAGATGGCCATCACTGACAGTATATGGATCCTATTAGATGGCCATCACTGACAGTATATAGGATTCAATTAGATGGCCATTACTGACAGTAATAGGATCCTATTAGATGGCCATCACTGACAGTGATAAGGATCCTATTAGATGGCCATCACTGATAGAATTAGGATCCTATTAGATGGCAATTACTGACAGTATATAGGATCCTATTAGATGATCATCACTGACAGTATATAGATCCTTTAGATGGCCATCACTGACAGTATATAGGTCTATTAGATGGCCATCACTGACGTATATAGGATCCTATTAGATGGCCATCACTGACAGTTATATAGGATCCTATTAGATGGCCATCACTGACAGTATATAGGATTCAATTAGATGGCCATTACTGACAGTATATAGGATCCTATTAGATGGCCATCACTGACAGTGTATAGGATCCTATTAGATGGCCATCACTGACAGATATAGGATCCTATTACATGGCCATCACTGACATATATAGGATCCTATTAGATGGCCATCACTGACAGCGCCTAACTTTTTTTGTTGTGTTGAGAGAGATATTGACCACAATGGACAACACTGAGTAATTTACAAAAAAACATCCTTACCTTACATCCCGACTCTTTATTTTTGCTTCCCTGTAGTGATTGATCATGTTCCAGGGAAACTGAAGAGTAGTTGTTGCATTTCCTGTCCAAACAACTCTGCTCCTTCTTGCCTCCGGGGGGGGATGGGGAGACATGCGCAGAAGAAGCCTTTCCACCCCCTCACTCCCCAATCCCTCCCTTGCTGCCCTTCAAGTGCGTCACATTTTAGAATATTGCAGGACATCCTTTCCACCCCGAAACCGCTTATATGAATGTAAAAAATAGATCCAAACTGTATTACAGATCTCGCTCCCATGGAATTTCTCTTGCTGGCAGCACGGCGGTAATGGCAGCCCTCAGCCCAATCACTCACGCCGTGGTGCTGTATGGCCCCTGCTTGTGTTCCGGCAAGCAGGGAGCAAGATCAGCTGTGAGCGAGCTGGGCTGTAAGTAGAGTTTGGATTCTATCTTTACAAAATCTCATTTTAACAAGCGGTTGGGGGTTAGAAAGGGAGCCTACAATAATCAAAAGTAATATCGCGGGTGGAGATGCCCTTTAATCTATATAAAAATTATTTTTGCAGATATCTTAATGAGGAATGGGTGGTATTGGTCCGGCCTTGACAACATCCCAAGTGTCTGTGCGCCCCCCCCCCCTGTGAAATTTAATTGCCCACCCCTGCCGACAATGACAAATTTGCTTTGCAATTACCAGAAAATCAGGTGGAAAGTCTATCCTGCGTATTCTGCAATTGCCAATTGATTTATTTATTTTGGGGATAGCCAAGTCCCTTACTGTGGGAAAGAATCAAGTCATCGAAGCCTAAATGTTTTTTAGTTTTCCTCATGTGAAAAATACCACAGTCAGTTAAAGAATTAATTCACACACCAGTCCGGTCTGCAGCAGCAAAAAGGAAGCCAAGGTTACCGTAGCACAGATTGGTGGCCTGTTAGCAGGAGGGGTATGGTATTACATCATCATAGTTGGCAGAATGAATTTGACATCACACTTTGACAGGCAGTGTTTTACATTTATTTAACTGGCCCCCAAAAAATAAAAAAAGATGTTATAAAAAAATGTCCATATTTATTAAAATAGCTTTAGAAATACCATAATGAAAAACTGTTGGAATACAAATACACCTGGCTCACAGTATTGCATCAATAGCAGCTGAAATGAAAACACATGATGGTAAAACTTTATCTACTGTTGATGAGTCTATTTTGCGTTGAATGTATGGGCAGAAAGATTTCACACCTCTGCTTTTTTAATCGACTTTCCGCGCCATTTGAACCGTTCGTTTAGGAAATATTCTTGAATTCTTTCCACATATTACTGTACCGTAACTACAAAAACACAGGCACCACCAAAGTATTGTGTATGGAAAGAGGTTGTACAGTAATCACAAGTTGAACTGTTCATCAAATTTAATGGTATCGCTTTATCTTTCAAGGTGAAACATAAGCTTGAAACTACAATTGACGCGAAAAAAAGCTGATCTCTCACCTATAAACTTAAGCCATACAAAGAAACATCTATTGAAGAAAACCAATCATTAGCACTACAAACCACGTAATGGTGGGATATAAAAGCAAGCGATACAATCTGCCAATGACAGGATATCGAATGATTTCTGCGCACCAGATGTTGTGCCTTGCATAAGGTTGATACACTGACCTACAAGTTAGTAGTAATACTAAGGATAATACGGCGCCGACGAATTCCCTGACCATATAAAAACACAAGGTTCCGGTTAGGGGCCGAGTGTTTTTAAATTAGAGGTCAGGGAACTACCAAGTGGAAGTAATCGATCCTTCTAGTCATACTACCATGTATTTCCATATATAATATCATTCCATTATAATAAGGAAAAAAAAAAGAAAATCCAAGCAAAAGTTACTCTGTCTCTCCCCCCTCCCGGTCTCTCCCTGTATTGAGTTAATGAGTAGATACAAGCCCAGTTTTGTAAATTACAAATAGTAAAACTGCCATTTCTATCTCAACTAAACAGATAGAATAAAACATCGTCTCTCACTCTGTGCAGATTCCGTTCACTACACTGATTGAATGTAATATCTGTAAGTCGTAATTGATCGGCCACTACTCCTCCTCTGCATCACCGTAATTCATCCGTCAGGTCAGTCAGTGTACAAAACTGGCTGTGTTAAAATCTACATTACTAATACAGGGAGGAGAGAAAGAAATGGGGTGAGGGGCAGTGGCACGATAAGTGTACCTCAATGTACTCACTGAGTGACTTGTAATATAAGATATTATCGCCACTGCACCTCCCCATTAAAATGCCAGATCCTATTAGTATTAGTAGATAAAATTTACGATATCGGATGGGCACCTAGAGGAGGAGTGGAATCACGGAAAACGCCATTAACCTGCCGACCCAATCAGCACAATGCTAGCCAGTTTCAAAGTTACACATTACACACAAACAAATCCTGGTCTCACAATCCTGCAGTAGAATAATAGTGATCAGAAGTTATGGGCGCGCGTACAATTATTGTTTTTTTGTCTCCAAATGGGATTTGTTGGTGTAACGTGGGCCCTATTAGGTATATACTTGCTCTGCACTAATCCAACAATGGCTTTTTCTACCAACACAGTTAAACATACACATTATGCTGTGCGTCTCTGGAGCGCTATTTTCCCCATAAGGCATTAAAACTGACTTACAGTGAGAAGTTAAGAAGCATCCAACACAAATGAGCCCTGGCGATTCGTGAGATTTCCTGACAAGCAATATCTTAATATCACAAAAATCACCAGCCCATTGCGGCATCATCTCCCTTTTGCACTTGGGCACACAAACACAATACAACCTTTTCCCATAAGCGCTAGTGTGATAAACTGTGAAATCAGTATGAAAACATTCGTAAGGAGTTAGGGTAGAATCGCTCATTGTTGTATTTTAGTTGTTTAGTTTTAAGGTTGATTTAAGGAGAATTAAAGAAAAACGTATAAATTAAATATAAAATGTTAAAATAAAAATAAATGTAAAGTGGATGGGAGCAAACACTCCTCTTACCCAGCTTAATGGAAATACAAGGGGAAATTTGCAGCACAGACGGAGTCTTTAGTAGGAAAAATTAAGTTAGATGTAAGCTTTCCAAGGGGATGGATGTTGGAGTTTTCATTTAGTTCACCTTACAGTATGATCATTAGATGGCAGTCAAGTCTCTTCTTTCCATGCACCAGCACATGGAGTGCTTATTATACATAATTATATAAAGACATACAGAATCCCTTAAAATAATTGTTTTGGTTTGGGAGGCAAAAAAGCCCAGAAATATCAAACCAAACTACACTATAAGAACACTAGTATAATAATGAACTAAAGCTGGGCCAGCTTCATATTTAACATAGACTGACTAAAAATAAAACAGAAGTTATTCAATAAAAACATCTTATCGTTTAAAATAGTGCTAATTTGCCCCAACATCAGATGTTAGCTCGAAATGTTGAAATAAGATCTGATGTGGTGGGGCAAATATTAGCACACTTTTAAATGATAAGAAACTTTTATTGAATCAACCCTGAAAGTGGTGGCTAGTGTTTCATTTGCTGAACTATTCATTGATTGAGTTGGATTGTGTAACAAAGGGGAAGCATCTTTACATGGTTTAAAATGGATCCTTGGATAACGTGTTCCCAAATAAAGAAATCTCAATTTCAAAACGGTGGTTGTGTTCACTTATGTTTCTCATTTTCAATATCAATTTTGTTTCGGTAAATGTCAGAAACAGTCAGTGGTAATTAATAACACAATTTTAAAAAAGGAATTTGACCATATAAGCTGTTCCTTCTAGACGCCCAGTAGGTTCACTGTTGTGGGGGATAACAGACCGTTTACAGCACACACACTCCTTGGTAGAGCTCCACTGGTACACACGGGTTATGTTATCAGATGTAGTTGTAACACATCTCACGTGGCCTATTTTTAACCTTTCTAAAGACAGTGTGAATCCTGATCGGCCTACAACTTGTACTGAAGTCATTACATTTTCTCCACTTAACTGGTTTATTACTAAAATAATTTTAGCTCCAAATGCCAATTAGAACCCAGAACAAAACTTGTCGATTTAGTTTTTTTTTTTCAATGAAGCCAAAAATATTCAATGCCAACAAAATATTTAGTGTACATGTAATCATCGGTCCCTTTTTTTCACATATGTTAAAGGCTTATGGCCATAAAGATTATGTTACTCTGTTATTCTAGTAGCAAATCCAAATCCGGACCCCCTACAGTAAAAATATAAGTATTAAACCACCAATGAGAATTTCCATGACCATATAAATGTCTTTGAACACTGAGGACCCTTTAACTAAGGGTGAACAAAACCATGAGAGTTAAACAAGTCATGTACAACTGGTAACATTTATTGGCTTATCCCACACCTATCATATCACTTTAAATTTCACACTTCCCTCTGCCGCGGTCCTGACAGCAATTTCAGCAAACAAGTACCAACTTGGATAAGGAGACTACACGCAGGAAATGGATTGCTACATGGAGTCTCCTTACTAGTTTTTGTTTATTGCAACAATGGTAACATACAGTAATCTGGTTGTTAAAATGATAAGCACCCGTTAATATGTTTTGATTATGGATATGCTTGCGCTGTGTGCATTGTACAGCTATAAATAGTTCCGTTTAAAGTGTACATCTCTGAATCATAAGGCATAAATAATGTCTAAATAGACGCCTTACAAATGATGTCAATGACATGTCATCAAAGCAATTAGGTACTTAAGCTGCTATACAACAATACTGATAAGGCAGCTTAAAAATTTGTTTTTTTTTTAACTGCCCATTAGTGGAAACTATAATGTCATCCCCAACTATCACTGACTGGTTTATTTTTGTTGATCTGCCCCTATTTCATTAGATATCCAATCGGAAAATCTACATTTTAGCATTCTTACAGTTTTGCTGTAGCTGGAATGTTGTGACAGTTGGTGTGGCTGCATGAGTTTTGACAGTTGGTGTGTGGGAAAATAGTCGAGTCGTGTGTCAGAGCCTGAGCAAAACAGTATTGTATTGAAGCATGCAGCAATACACACACCTGGACTACTATCTGAATTTTATTTATAGCATTAAGATGATGCAGTATAACAATAACTTTACGTGCTATTGCGATGATGTATATTCCTGACTAATTTTAAGGGGGTATATTTTACAGACTATTTCTGCCTTATGTTTAGAATGTACATTTTAAACATGGAAAAATAGTTATACCTTGTACAAAGCGAAGAGGTCCCACAATCTTTATGAGGGAATAAGAGTCAACTGTGGTGCACACACAGTCCTGATTGCATCACGTTCCCTTCTAAGAAAAAAGGAACTGATGTAGTCCCAAATGGGAAATTTATGTCGCGACCGAAGCTCTATTCATAGCCAACGGTGAGCTCAATGCAATTAGTAGAGGATTGTTTATGAAAAACCCATGCACCTTAACAATAGGTGACGGGGCATTTGCCTGTTAGGTTCTGCTCATGGGCAAATATCAGCAATCAGTGTTACTCTGATGAAATTTGCCAATAACTATCAGTGGTGGTCAATTTGTTAATATCACATTATCTTGACCAACAATTATTTCTCTCTGTTACACGTTGTGGTACATTAACACAAATACCATATAGAACTTTGCCTATCATTCCATTCCATTGAAGTTTGCATTGAGGAAGTTTAGATTACCTATTGGGAGGATGTGAAAGCCCAAAGTACATTGACTGTTGGGTATGAACTGTCTGGTGTGCGTGGTAGCTAATAATATATGTGCTGGATCTCTGACATCTCTCCTCTCTTCTGCCCAGTCTTCATACGTTCCATATCCTGACCCGAATCTCTGTAAATACTGAGGAGATCTACAGGATCTTCTATCCGATACTCCATCCCTATATACCTTATGAGAGCCACCCGTGTGTGTGGGATCAGAATGACACCGCCAGGGGGATATAGGAGCTTCTAGGTAGTGTTTAGCTGAAGGTACAAATCTCCTTCGCTCTTTTCATCGCTTTTATTTTATGTCCCGACCCCATGGTACCGGTACACATGATGGGAAGAACATGAGAACTAGACCAGGAGGGTGCAGAGGTACCCTATATAAACCCACTGGCAAGATCCTGCTGCGGTCCCTCGCACGCAAAACCCCAGCAGAGTGACCATGTTAGGTAGTGCCTCCCTGCTGCTAATGTACCCAGAGCTGGGGAGAAGAAGAAGTGGATCTTCCAATGCTGGGTGTGACTGTGTATGGGAGTCGATAGTTAGAAACCCCTCCCCCTGCCCTGGAACCAAGATGGATGTGGGATCCACCATCACACAAGCGATTCTCCCCGAACACCTGGGAATGACACTCCTGATTCCCCCAGCAGGGGCATGGGAGAGAGGTACTGGAGCTGGCCTGCAGGGTGGCTGGATCCATTGCAGGATGGGAGTGGGAAGATACAGCATGAGTATGTGGAAATAAAGAGGGGACTGTGAGGGGATCCATTCCATCAATGTGGCAGTGTAAGTGTTGTACAACATTCATGGATCCAAGCAACAACAACAGCACGGATGGAACGAAACAATCTGCAGTCGGTTCCCTATGTCCCACGCCGCGTCTTGAGTGCCATATACACCGGTACCGCGATCTTTTCCCCCCACTTTGCAGCTGCCCCCGATCGTCCATTGATGCCTCTTACCCTACTTCCCCCGACCATGGCTGCTGCAGAGCTCTCACCTGCAAGTCTCGGATCCGGAGGGAGAAACATTTACGGTGTAGATGTGGTCCCCACATATAGACCGTGCCCCCCACCAGCTATATGAGGAAAAACTCGCCCCCATTGTCTTAAAAGGTACAAGACCCGCCTATTTCAAAAGCCCAGTCCCGGGGTGGTCTCGCCACCACTTCCAGTGAACGAGCAAGCCTGGGTGTGTTGGGATGGAAATCCAAGCCTGTAACCCGATGGAATTCTTTCACATCTACAGGGGACCTGGCTGTAGTTCCCATTCCTGCTCTCTATTATATGGCTGAGGGAACTGTACAACTGGCAGGTGCACAGGGCTGGGCTGGATAGGGTATAGCATCCATGAAGTCGTTGACACAGAACTCAGAAACTCAGTTGGTTCAAGATCCAAGTTAATATTATGTCTATGTTGACATCCTATAAGACAATCCTAATACTGATCGCTGAATGGACCAATCTAATAGGATCATATTTGTCAGTGAGGGCCATAACTAAAGGGATCCTAGTATATTGCAGTGTTATGGCATCTAATGTGAATCCTATATACGTCAGTGATAGCCATCTAAATAGGATCCTATATACTGTCAGGATTGATCATCTAATAGGATCTATATACTGTCGGTAATGGCCATCAATGGATCCTATATTCTATCAGTGATGGCCATCTAATAGGATACTATACACTGTCAGTGATGGCCATCGAATTAGGGATCCTATATACTGTCAGGAATGGCCATATAATTGAATCCTATATACTGTCAGTGAGGCCATCTAATAGGATCCTATATA
>JAACNH010000399.1:10092-43943 GCA_019447015.1 Hymenochirus boettgeri
ATCTTACGTTCTGGAAATTTCTACACTACGTCATGGAATGATTACGCTACGCTGGACATGTTCTACGCTTACGTCTGGACATTGACTTACACTCACGTCGGACATTGACTACACTACGTCTGGACATTGATCGTACCTATGGTCTGGATTGTTCTACACACAGTCTGGACCATGGACTACAACGTCTGGACATTGAGACAACTACACTAGTGTCGGGACCTTGTCTACACTACGTCGGACACATTGTTCTACTAACACCTGCACACTTGGATATCGATCAACACCACGTCTGGACATTGTCTACACTACGTTGGAGATTGTTCCACACTTAGTCTGACTTGATTATGTTGGACATTGTTCTACACACGTCTGAATTGTCACAGTCTGGATGTCTACACTAGTCTGACATTGGATACACTACGTCTGACATTGTTCTACACTAACGTCTGGACAGGTTGTTCAACACTACGGGTCGGACATTGTTCTACACTACGTCTGTACATTTGTTCTAACTACGTCTGGACATTGTTCTACACTACGTCTGGACATGTTATTACACCACGTCGACATGTCTACCGGGGGGGGCCGTCATTGTTCTACACTAGTATGGACAGTGTTCTACACTACGTCTGGACTTGTCACCTACGTCTGGACATTGATCTACACTACAGTGGACTTGATTACACTACGTGCATGGCACACTTTGAGTGCTACACTAACGCTGGACATTGCTCTACACTAACGTCTGGACATGCTACTACACTAAGCGCCGGACCATTGTTCTACACGCGTAACTCGGAATGTTATTCTGCTTGACACTACGTCTGGCATTGTTCTGATACACTACGGTCTGGAATTGTTCTACACTACGTTGGCAGTTGATCAACACTACGTATGGACACTTGTGCTACAACTAGCCACTCTGGACATTTGAGCTAGCACTCAAGCTTGGACATTGTTCTACACTACGTCTGGTCTACATCTGGTTGATCACAAACTACGTCTGGACATTGTCTCCACTACGTCTGGACAGTGTTCTACAATCACGTCTGGAATTGAGCTCCACTACGCTGGACAGAGTCACTTGCATGCTACACTACGTCTGACCGTGTTCTACACTACGTCTGCAAGAGCACTCGTTCTGGCAGCACCTACGTCGATGGAAATTGTCTGACATTTTAACTATCGTCTGGACATTGTCTCCACTACGTCTGGACATTGAGCTACACTAGTCTGGACATTGTCTGCCCACTACGCTGGACATTGTTCTACACCTACGTATGGACATTGATCTACATACGTCTGGACATTGTTCTAATACTCTCGTCTGGACATTGTTCTACACTCGTGCGGAAATGTTTCACTGCCTGGACCTGTTCTACACAAACGTCTGGACATTGTCTTAGCAACTACGTCTGGACATTGAGCTGCACTAACTACGTCTGGACCATTGAGAATCTACACTAACGTTGGAACATGTGTGGTGTCGTACATACCTATATCTGGACATTGTTCTAACTAACATCACAGTATACTGCCTGTAACATTCGTTGGAGTGTCACACTACGTTGACCATGTTTGACATTGGCATTAGCTCAACAGTCTACTGCATCTAGTGGACATTGTTCTACACTACGTTCTGGACTTGTTCTCACACTAGCTGGGTCTCGCTTCTCCGTTTTCCTCGACTGTTGACGTCTTCATGCACGCCTTACTCGCTTTTGCCCCCTGTTCTGTCCCCCCTTCCTTGGTCTACACTACGTTCTGGACATTTGTATCCTCACTAATTGGAATTGGCCAACTGATTGTTTCTACATACGTCTGACATTGTATCTACACTACGTCTGGACATTGATGTACACTACGTCTGGACATTGGACTACACTACGTCGTGGACATTGATCTACATACGTCGTGACATTGTCTACACTTACGTCTGGGACCATTGATCTAACTACGTCTGGACAGGTTGTCAACACTAGTCTGGACATTGTATATACACTACGTCTGGACATTGAGCTACACTAGTCGTGGACATGCCCTATTAGTCACTCTATTTCAACACTACGTCTGGACATTGATACATATCGTCTGGACATTGAATCTTACCACGTCTGGAATTGTTTACACTACGTCTGGACATTGTATAACACTCAACACTGACTTGGAACATTGGCATCTACGATACGGTCTGGAAGTTGTCTACACTACGTGTCTGACATTGTTTTAACACAGCTGACATGTCTGGACAACTAGTCTACATTGTTTGGCAATTCGTACACTAGTCTGGGACTTGTTCTACCACTACGTCGACTGAAACGCAGCTGGACATGATACACTGACGTTCTGGAACCATTTCTACACTACGTCTGGACGATTGTTCATACACTAGTCGGACATTGTCTTACAAACACGTCTGGACAATTGTTCTAACACTACGTCCTGGCAGCATTGACACACTATGTCTGGACATTGACTACACTACGTCGGACACTGTTAGACTACACTAGCTCGGCTGTCACACTATCTGGAATGTTCTACTACAACTACGTCTGCACATTGTTCTAGACCTAACCTGAATGTCTGACACTATTTGGACTTAACTAAACTAACGTATGGACAGTGAGTACACTAACGTCTTGACTGAGACACTACGTCTGGCCCATTGTTCTAACACTAGTCTGGGACATGTTCTAACTACGTGGACATTGGTTTTAACATAGACGTCTGGACCTTGTTCTACAACGTCTCGGACATTGTTCTAACGACGTCCGACTTGTTTACTACGCGACACTTGTTCTACACATCTGGGACATTGTCTACACTACGCTGGCCATTGTTCTACACTACGTCTGGACATTGAGCATTCTACAACAGTTGGACATTGTCTACATACGGTTGGACATGCTTCACACTACGTCTGGCACATTGGATACACTAACGTCTGGACATTGATCTACCACGTCTGGACCTGTGTTCTACACTACGTCTGGACATTGAGCTACACTACGTCTGGACATGGTTACACTACGTCTGACATACTAGTCTGACTGTTCTACACTACGTCTGGAAATTGAGCTGACCATACGTGATGGACATTGATTACACTAGTCTGCGACATGTTCTACACTACTCTGGACATTGTTAACACTACGTCCGGACAGGCTACACCGTCTGGACATTGTTCTACACACGTCTGATGATCTCATACGTCTGGACAGTGTTCTACAATACGTCGGGACATTGTCTCGCTAGCGATTTACTACGTCTGGAGATTGTTCTACACTACGTCTGGACATGATTCTACACTTACGTACTGGACATTGTATCTACACTACGTCTGGACCTTGTTCTATAACACTACGTCTGGGAAACATTCGTTTACCTTACGTCTGGAATTGTTCTAACTACGTCTGGAACATGTTTATCACACTACGTCTGGATTGTCTTACACTACTTGCGACATGGTTCACACTACGTGGATCATTGTTTGACACTACGTCTGAGACCATGTCTACATCTTTACCGTCTGGACATGAAAATCTCACAATACGTTTGGACTTGTCTTACACCTACGTCTGGCACATTAGCTTTGACACTACGTCTGGACATTCGTTCTACACTACTACGTCTGGAACATTGTTCACTCGCTGACTTGACTACGGTCTGGACATTGTCTACACTAACGTCTGGGAAGTTCTATTCTTACATTAGACACGCTGGACCGTTAATACTCGGACATTGAGCTAACACACTGGACTGAGCTACTGGACATTGTCCTACACTACGTGCTGGAATTGTTACTTACTCACACGTCTGGACATTGTCTTACACTACGTCGTTACTTGTAGCTACATATCGGTTTGGTACCTATCGTCGACACATGTCTAGCATGCTAACATACGTCTGGACATTGTTCTACACTACGGTCTGGACATTGATCTACAACACGTCTGGACATTCAGCTAACACTACGTCTGGAATTGTTCTACACTAACGTCTGGACATTTTTCTACACTAACGGTCTGAATTGATATCACCTAATGACTAACTACGTCGGACACTTGTTCTACACTATATACGTCTGGGACATTTGAACTACACTACGTCTGGAAATGATGCTGCACTACGTCTGGGACATTAGTTACACTAGTCTGGACATGGATCTAACACTACGATTGGACATTGTTCTCACTACGTCTGGACATGATCTACACTACGGTCTGGACATGTGATCTACACATCTGATGTCTGCTACGGCTGGACATTGTTCACACTACGTCTGGACATTTGCTATATCTGCACTAGTCTGGAATGATCTCTACTCGTACGCGAACTCTGGATACACTATGTCTACATTGAGCTACACCACGTCTGGAAACATGGTTACACTACGTCTGCATTGTACACCCTGATGTCTACACTACTACGTCTGGACATTGAGCTAACTACGTCGTGGACATTGTTCTACACTCTCGTGGACATTGTTCTACACTAGTCTGGGACATTGTTACACTACGTCTGGACATTGTCTCTACACTCGTCTGGACATTGTTCTACACTATGTCTGGACCATTGTTCTACACTACGTTGGACATTGAGCTACCATACGTCTGGACATGAGTACACTACGTCTGTCCACTGTATTACACTACTGTTGGACATTGTTCTTATACACTACGTCTGGAAATTGTTCTACACTAAGTCTGGACATTGATTCTAACTACGTCTGGACATTGTTCTAACTACGTCTGGACATTGTTTTACACTACGTCGGAGACATGTTCACACTATGTCATGGACATTGTTCTACACTACGTCTGGACATTGTTATACCATACGTCTGGACATTGATCTACCCACTATCGTCTGGACATGACTACAATTCTGGACATTGATGCTACACTACGTCTGACATTGATCTACACTACGTTGGACCTGATTACTACATAGTCGGCCTTGTTCTACACTACGTCTGGATTGTTTCTACACTAGTCTGGACATTGTTCTACACTACGTCTGGACATTGGCTACACTACGTCTGGACATGTTCTACACTAGTTGGACATTGTTTACAACGTCTGGACATGATATACACTACGTTGGACATTGAGCTACATACGTCTGGACATGTTCTACACTACGTCTGGAATTGTCTACACTGAGTCTGGGACATTGTTACAACTACGATCTGGACATTGCTACTACGTTGACTGTTCTACAAGTCTGGACATTTGTTCACAAGTCGCTGGACATTGAGCTTACACTACGTCTGGAATTGTTCTACACTACGTCTGGACATTGTTTACACTACGTCTGGACATTGATCTACATCTTACGAGTCAGGACATTGTTCTACACTACGTTCCTGGACATTGTTAGCTACACTACGTCTGACATTGGTCTCACACTACGTGGACATTGTTCTACACTACGTTGGACATTGATCTAACACTACGTCTGGGACATTGAGCTACACTATTTGGACATGGTCTACACTACGTCTGGACATTTCTACCACTACGTCTGGACTTGTTTCTACACTACGTCTGGACATTGATCTACACTACGTCTGGGACATTGTTCTACACTACTCTTGACATTGCTATACACTACGTCTGGACATTGATCACACTACGTCTGGACATTTGTACACTACGTCTGGAACATTGATCTACACTAGTCTGGACATTGTTCTACAAGACGTCTGGACATTGTCTCAACCACTACGTCTGGGACATTGTTCTACACTACGTCTGGAAATGTTCTACACTACGTCCGACATGGATGCTATAGACAACTACGTCTGCGACATTGATCTACCCTACGATCGGAGTTATACACTATGTCTGGCACATTGGTCAAACCACGTCTGGCATTGTTCTACAACTACGTCTGGACATTGCTACACTACGTCTGGACATGAGCTACACTACGTCTGGACCTTGTTCTACACTACGTTCTGGACATTGTTCTACACTACGTCTGGACACTTGTTCGACACTACGTCTGGACATTGTCTAACACTAAGTCTGGCACATTGTTCTAAACTATGTCTGACCTGTCACGTAAGTATGGACATGACTACATACGTCTGGATTGTCTACTTCACTACGACGTCTGCGACATTGTTCTACACTACGTCTGGACATTGTTCTACACTTACGTTGGACTGTTTAACTACGTCTGGACATTGTTGTACACTACGTTGGACCTTGTTCACACTACGTCTGGACATTTTCTAACACTACGTCTGGACATTGTTCTACGACTATCTCTGGGACATTGCATCTACACTATTATGGACATTGACTACACCTATCTGGACATTGACTACACTACGTCGGACATTGATCTACACTACTTCTGGACTTGCTAATGGACCTGTTCTAAACTCGCTACTGTTTAGCTGTTGGACATGTTCTACACTACGTCTGGACATGAGCTTACATAAGTCTGGACATTGTTCTACACTACGTCTGCGCATTGTTCTACACTACGTCTGGACATTGATAACACTAGGCATCCATCTGACACTAGTTGGGACAGTAACAGTCTGACATGTTCACTGGAATTGTTCGTACACTACGTCATGGACATGAATCCTAGTCTGAGACAGTACTACACCCGTCGCGACCATTGTTCTACACTACGTCTGGACATCTTCTACACTACGTCTGGGACATTGTTTACCACTACGTCTGGCATGTTCTACATAACGTCTGGAAGTGTTCTACACTACGCTGGACTTGTTCTACACTACGTCTGGACATTGATCTACAATAGTCTGGGTAATTGAGTACAACACTACGTATTGCACATTGTTTTACAGTACGTCTGGACATTGTTCTACACTCGGACGGTTCACGATAGTCTGACCTTTCTACACTACGTCTGGAAAGTACCAGTCTGATTCTACCTAAGTCTGGACTTGATTAATACGTCTGGACATTGTCATAGTTGGACGTCACACTACGTCTGGACATTGATCTACACTATCTACTAGACAATCTGGAAAGTCAAACGTGGATGGTCTACACTACTCTGGACACTTGTTCTACTACGCTGACTGCATCTGGACATTGTTCTACATACGTGGACATGTTCTACACTACGTCTGGACATTACTTTCTACATACGTCATGGACATTGTTCTTTTAGTGTAGATCAATGTCCAGACGTAGTGTAGATCAATGTCCAGACGTGGTGTAGATCAATGTGCAGACGTTGTGTAGATATTTGTATGACAGCTTAGTGTGGATATAGAGCAAGATTGTCTGAGCAAATATCATATCAGGTAGAATGAAAATAGAATAAGTTAAACCAGCACCATTGTGGACACATCATCTTAGTTTTCTAAAGTCAATGCAGATCTCAGTGTAGGTTGCAAACAAGATACAAATCTGTACAGGCTCAATGGTTTCTCTTGACACCAAAACACACAAAGAGAACAAGGTAGAGACAAATACAGCTCTCCGGTTCCACCGGCACTAATACACAATGGTCTCAAAATGATCAAAAGCTTAGTCAGGCTCAGAAATACATCAGATCATGCTAAACACGCTAATACAAATAGTTATACACTTGCTACTTCAATAACATCAAATCTGAAATAGTTCCCACTGAGCCTCCCAATTTCCCATAAAAAACAGCCAGTGAAGAGCAATTGGATAATATTAAGCTCATCGTAATGTCACAAAATTATCCACCAAGTGCGGAGGTTCTCTTTATCGTAAGATCCACAGGGTTGTACACACACCACCGTCCTTGAAACGTCTACACCAAGTATTTATGCTAACAAGGTGGTCCTTTTCATCACATACCCCATGAATGAACAGGGAGCTTCCATAATTATACATGACATGGATTTCTAGGCTAAGTAAACATCTGTTCACACATTTGAAATGTCATTTGCTAGTAAAGGAGTCGAGTTCATGTCAGTATTACATGTTTTTTAGGGTATGAGATATTTACACCATCGTGATTTCTCCCATGGACAGTTAAAATCCAGAAACTGTGTTGTTGATGGGAGGTTTGTGCTAAAGATCACAGACTATGGATACACTGAAATTGTTGAAAACCAGAAATGTCCCCGTTACCCAAATCCCCCTGAAGGTGAGACTCGGCCAATTCTCTATTCTTCTCTATCATTAATGAGTGTTGTCCTGCCAAGTCATTCCTTTCAATGTCTATTTTCCACAGAATTATTTTGGACAGCACCAGAGTTACTCCGAGACACATCATTATGCAGAAGAGGAACATTTAAAGGGGATGTGTACAGTTTTGCTATTATACTGCAAGAAGTAGTAGTACGGGGTCCACCATATTGCATGTTGGGGCTTTCAGCAGAAGGTAAGTGTTGGAAATGTTGTATGACTAATATCTAATAATGCGTAATATTGTAAATATATTAAACATGCCATGAAAAGAGTCTACAAAGGAGTGTGGATCTAGACAATCATCAAGGCTAAGAATATAGAATTTACATTTGTTAGACTTCATGTCATCTCCATAATGAACTCAGGGTTATTAGATATCACTAGATCCAACAACGCATTCTGTCTAGTAAGAACTTCTACCATCTGTGAAAGAAAATGCTCATATAGGAAATTTAAGAACTTTATACCTTTTGAGGTGCTGGCAGTTCCATTACTCCAATCTATGTCAGGGTAGTTAAAATCCCCCATGACCAGAACATGCCCCATACCAGCAGCCTTCCCCAACTGCATATGGAGATTCATTTCCACCTCCTCCCCTGCATTTGGTGACTTATAACATACACAATTAATTTCCCCACCTTCTTGCTTCCTGTACACAGCTCCACCCATAAAGTTTCTACCGTATCGTTTATGTCCCCCATCTATTCCATCTTTTAGAATTGGCTTCAATTCCTGTTTAACATACATACATCCTCCTCATCCTTTCTTATTTACTCTGTCATGTCTAAATAAGGAGTACCCTTCAATATTTACTGTCCAGTCATGTGAAATATTTAGCCATGTTTCTGCTATACTGATCGCATCATACCTTCCCTTTAAAGCTATTAGTTCTAGTTCCCCAGTTTTTCTTGACAGACTTCATGTGTAAACATACATTTGAGATTATAATTCAATTTACTTCTAAACGTGGACGTACATGCCTCCTAATCCTCTATGCTCCCCCATTTCCACCCTCACTTATCTTATTAGCCACTGATACCTGATTATTATTATTATATAATTTAGGAATATTTATTAGCAATGCTACATAGTAAATCTTTATCATTTTCTCAGACATTATTAAGAAGGTAAAGAAACCTCCTCCTTTGTGCCGTCCAACTGTGGCCCCTGACCAAGCCCCCCTGGAATGTATACAGTTAATGAAACAATGCTGGAGCGAGCTGGCGGACCGCAGGCCTACATTTGATGAGATCTTTGATCAGGTGGGTTTCTGTAAAAAGGAAATATTCACCCCTACAAGTGTCGTTTACATTTGAGACATCAGAAGACATCCATGGAAGTGCATTATGGGGGAGCAGTTACATACAGTATTAATGACTTAATTTAGCAATGTCCTAGTTAGTAATACAATTGTACTTGTGTTAGGAGATGCTTATTGTATCTGTGCTAGTGTCTCATGTGGTATCACTGTATCTGTGCTAGTGCCTTATAAGGTATTACAGTATCTGTGCTAAGTGCCAATATGGTATTACAATATCTGTGCTAGTGTCTCATATGGTATTACAGTATCTGTGCTAGTGTCCCATATGGTATTACATATCTGTGCTAGTGCCTTATAACTATTACAGTATCTTTGTCTAGTGACCCAAAGGTATTACAATATCGTGTGCTAGTGTCTCATATGGTATTACGTCTGTGCCAGTGACCCATAGTGTATTACAGTATCTGTGCTAGTGTCTCTATTGGTAACAGTATCTGTGCAGTGTCCCCCTATGGTATTGCAGTATCTGTGCTAGTGTCCCATATGGTATTACAGTATGTGTGCTAGTGGTCCCATATGGTATTACAGTATCTGTGCTCAGTGTCCCATATGGTATCAGTATCTCTAGTGCTATGTTGTACTGTGCTATGTCCCATATGGTATTACAGTATCTGTGCTAGTGTCCCCATATGGTATTACAGTATCTTGCTAGTGTCCCATATGGTATGACAGTATCTGTAGCTAGTATCCCATATGGTATTACAGTATCTGTGCTAGTGTCCCCTATGGTATTGCAGTATCTGTGCTAGTGTCCCATATGGTATTACAGTATGTGTGCTATTTCCCATATGGTATTATACAGTATCTGTGCTAGTGTCCCATATGGTATTACAGTATCTGTGCTAGTGTCCCATATGGTATGACAGTATCTGTACTAGTATCCCTCATAGGTATTACAGTATCTGTGCTAGTGTCCCATATGGTATTACAGTATCTGTGCTAGTGTCCCATATGGGTATTACAGTATCTGTGCTAGTGTCCCATATGGTATTAAGTATCTGTGCTAGTGTCCCTATGGTATTACAGTATCTGTGCTAGTGTCCCATATGGTATCACATATAGAAAGAAACATTAGAAAAGCATTTGTGTGTTTGTGTTATTTCGGAATTTATGAAAACGATTGTTTTTTTTCCTATTCAGTTTAAAAACATCAACAAAGGCAAGAAGACGACATATAGACTTCCATGCTGAGAATGTTGGAACAATATTCAAGTAACCTGTGAGGATCTAATCAGGAACGACAGAAGAACTGGAGATTGAAAAACAGAAAACAGAGAAACTCCTCTTCTCAGATGTTACCTCCGTGAGTTTCATTGTCCATAGGGAGGATTATACAGGGTGGCTATCAGTCAAGGACATGTGGAAACCAACATGTACCATATGCAATATTCCCATTATGGTTCACAGATGGAAGTGGGTCTACACTCACAGGGAATGGTTTAATTACAAATACACTTGGGGCAATTTATGAGAGCTGCTCCTGGCTTTATAGGTCTTAAAGCCGTGTTAACCGATGTTATGAACTACAACCATGTGGGATAAAATGTTAATGTGGGGTCCCTCAGGTTTCTGTACTGGGGCCACTTTGTTTAATCTGTTTATAAATGACTTAGAAGGGGCATTGAGAGCAAGGTCTCTGTGTTTGCTGATGACACTAACACACTATGGCATTCTGGAAATTCAATGATGTGCAAGTGCTGCAAGCAGACCTAGATAGATTATCACAATGGCAGCAGAATGGCAGATGAGATTCAATGTTGGTAAATGTAAGTGATGCATTTGGGGTTTATAATCCCTGTGCCCCTACACCAAAATAACTCTGTGTTAGTGAATCTGTAATGGGAAAAGATTTGGGGTTCTGGTAGATAACGACTTAGCTGTAGCAAACAATGCCAGGTAGCAACGGCTAGATCTAGCAAGATATTGTCTTGTATAAAGAGGGGAATGGAATCAGAGAGAAAATATTATTCTCCCTCTTTACAGGCACTGGTAAGCCTCATTTGGAATATGCGGTGCAGTTTTGGAATCCCACATACAAAAGGGGACATCTTGGAAATGGAAGCAGTTCATGAAGGGCAGTTAAATTAATAAGGGGAATGGAGGGGCTTGTCCGTGCAGACAGATTTAGACAATTAGGGCTTTTTACATTGGAAAAGCGACGTTTGCATGGGGATATGATAACTTATACAATATATTAATGGGCCATACAATGACTCTCTGGTGCATTATTCACAATGGTCATATCAGAGACACTGGACATTGGAAGAAAGAAGTTTCATCCTCAGTTAGGAAAGGTTTCTTTACAGTGAGAACGGTGACACTGTGGAACTGTCTTCCAGCAGATGTGGCAATGGCAAGTTCACTGAATACTTAAAAGTGGACTAGATGGACGTATATATTTATACAACCTCCAATACTATGTAACTATGTAACTGTTTTACAGACATTATGGGTAGGTATAAAGGTTGGACTAGATGGACGTATGTCTTTATACAACCTCCAATCAACTATGTTTACTATGTAACTGTTATACAGACTTATGGGTAGGGTATAAAGGTTGGACTAGATTGGACATATGTCTTTATACAACCTCCAATACTATGTTACTATGTAACTGTTATACAGACTTATGGGTAGGGTATAAAGGTTAGACAGATGGACGTATGTCTTTATACAACCTTCAATACTATGTTACTATGTAACTGTTATACAGACTTATGAGGAGGGTATAAAGGTTGGACTAGATGGACGTGTCTTTATACAACCTCCAAAACTATGTTACTATGTAACTGTTATACAGACATTAGGGTAGGGTATAAAGGTTGGAGCTAGATGGACTCTGTCTTTATACAACCTCCAATACTATGTTACTATGTAACTGTTATACAGACATTATATGGGTAGGGTATAAATGTTGGACTAGATGGACGTATGTCTTTATACAACCTCCAATACTATGTTACTATGTAACTGTATACAGACATTATGGTAGGGTATAAAGGTTGGACTAGATGGACATATGTCTTTATACAACCTCCAATACTATGTTACTATGTAACTGTTTACACATTATGGTAGGGTATAAAGGTTGAGACAAGAATGGACGTATGTCTTTATACAACCTTCAATACTATGTTACTATGTAACTGTTATACAGACTTATGGGTAGGGTATAAAGGTTGGACTAGATGGACGTGGTCTTTATACAACCTCCAAAACTATGTTACTATGTAACTGTTATACAACATTATGGGTAGGGTATAAAGGTTGGACTAGATGGACGTCTGTCCTTTATACAACCTCCAATACTATGTTACTATGTAACTGTTATACAGACATTATGGTAGGGTATAAAGTTGGCTAGATGGACTTCTGTCTTATACAACCTCCAATACTATGTTACTATGTAACTGTTATACAGACACTTATGGGTAGGGTATAAAGGTTGGACTAGATGGACGTATGTCTTTAATACAACCTCCAATACTATGTTACTATGTAACTGTTTATACAGACTTTATGGGTAGGGTATAAAGGGTCGGACTAGATGGACGTATGTCTTTATACAACCCTCCAATACTATGTTACTATGTACTGTTATACAGACATTTGGGTAGGGTATAAAGGTCGGACTAGATGGACGTATGTCTTTATACAACCCTCCAATACTATGTTACTATGTAACTGTTATACAGACTTTATGGGTAGGGTATAAAGGTCGGACTAGATGGACGTATGTCTTTATACAACCTCAATACTATGTTACTAGTAACTGTTAATCAGACATTATGGGTAGGGTAAAAGGTTGGACTAGATGGAACGTCTGTCTTTTATACAACCTCCCAATACTATGTTACTATGTAACTGTTATACAGACATTATGGGTAGGGTATAATGTTGGACTAGATGGACGTATTCTTTTTATACAACCTCCAATACATGTTACTATGTAACTGTTATACAGACATTATGGTAGGTATAAAAGGTTGGACTAGATGGACATATGTCTTTAATACAACCTCCAATACTATGTTACTATGTAACTGTTATACAGACATTATGGTAGGGTATAAAGGTTAGACAAGATGGACTATTCTTTATACAACCTTCAATACTATGTTACTATGTAACTGTATACAGACATTATGGGTAGGGTATAAAGGTTGGACTAGATGGACGTTGTCTTTATACAACCTCCAAACTAATGTTACTATGTAACTGTTATACAGACATTATGGGTAGGGTATAAAGGTTGGACTAGATGGACGTCTGTCTTTATACAACCTCCAATACTATGTTACTATGTAACATGTTATACAGACATTATGGGTAGGGTATAATGTTGGACTAGATGGACGTAGTCTTATACAACCCTCCAATACTATGTTACTATGTAACTGTTATACAGACATTATGGTGGGTATAAAGGTTGGACTAGATGGACGTAATGTCTTTATACAACCTCCAATACTATGTACTATGTACTGTTATCACAGACTTTATGGGTAGGGTATAAAGGTCGGACTAGATGGACGTATGTCTTTATACAACCTCCAATACTATTTTACTATGTAACTGTTATACAGACATTATGGGTAGGGTATAAAGGTTCGGACTAGATGGACGTATGTTTTATACACACCTCCAATACATGTTACTATTAACTTTATACAGACTTTATGGGTAGGGTATAAAGGTCGACTAATGGACGTATGTCTTTATACAACCTCCATACTAATGTTACTATGTTAACTGTTATACAGACATTATGAGGTAGGGTATAAAGTTTGGGACTAGATGGACGTCTGTCTTTATACACCTCCAATACTATGTTACTCTTAACTGTTATACAGACTTTGGGTAGGGTATAATGTTGACTAGATGGACGTATGTTTCTTTTACAACCTCCAATACTATGTTACTATGTAACTGTTATACAGACATTATGGGTAGGGTATAAAGGTTGGACTAGATGGACTATGTCTTTATACACTCCATACTATTTACTATGTACTGTTATAACGACATTATGGGTAGGGTATAAAGGTTAGACAAGATGAGCGTATGTCTTTATACAACCTTCAATACTATGTTACTATGTAACTGTATACGGACATTAGGGTAGGTATAAAGTTGGACTAGATGGACGTGTGTCTTTATACAACCTCCAAAACTATGTTACTATTAACTGTTACGACATTGGTAGGTATAAAGGTTGGACTAGATGGACGTCTGTCTTTATACAACCTCCATACTATGTTACTATGTAACTGTTATACAGACATTATGGGTAGTGGTAAATGTTGGACTAGATGGACGTATGTCTTTATACAACCTCCAATCTATGTACTATGTAACTGTTATACAGACATTATGGGTAGGGTATAAAGGTTTGGACTAGATGGACGTATGTCTTTATACAACCTCCAATACTATGTTACTATGTACTGTTATACAGACTTTATGGGTAGGGTATAAAGGTCGGACTAATGGACGTATGTCTTATACAACCTCCAATACTATGTTACTATGTAACTGTTATAAAGCCCTTATGGGTAGGGTATAAGGTCGGACTAGATGGACGTATGTCTTTAACAACCTCCAATACTTGTTACTATTAACTGTTATACAGACTTTATGGGTAGGTATAAAGGTCGGACTAGATGGACGTATGTCTTTATACAACCTCCAATACTATGTTACTATGTAACTGTTATACAGACATTATGGGTAAGGTATAAAGGTCGGACAGATGGACGTATGTCTTTATACAACCTCCATACTATGTTACTATGTAAACTGTTATACAGACATTATTGGTAGGGTATAAGGTTGAACTAGATGGACGTGTGTCTTTATCAACCCTCCATACTAATGTTACTATTTAACTGTTATACAGACATTATGGTAGGGTATAAAGGTTGGACTAGATGGACGTATGTCCTTTATACAACCCCAATACTATGTTACTACTGTACTGTTATACAGACTTATGGGTAGGGTATAAAGGTCGGACTAGATGGACGTATGTCTTTATACAAACCTCCAATACTATGTTACTATGTAACTGTTTACGACATTATGGGTAAGGTATAAAGGTCGGACTAGATGGACGTATGTCTTTATACAACCTCCAATACTATGTACTATGTAACTGTTATACAGACATTATGGGTAGGGTATAAAGGTTGAATAGATGGACGTATGTCTTTATACAACCTCCATACTATGTTACTATGTAACTGTTATACAGACATTATGGGTAGGGTATAAAGGTTGACTAGATGGACGTATGTCTTTATACAATCTCCAATACTATGTTACTAGTAACTGTTTATACAGACATTATGGGTAGGGTATAAGGTTGGACTAGATGGACGTATGTCTTTATACTCTCCATAACTATGTTACTATGTACTGTTATACAGACTTATGGGTAGGGTATAATGTTGGACTAGATGACGTATGTCTTTATACAACCTCCAATACTATGTTACTGTGTACTGTTTACAGACATTTGGGTAGGGTATAAAGGTTGGACTAGATGGACGTATTTCTTTATACAACCTCCAATACTATGTTACTGTTAACTGTTTATACAGACATTATGGTAGGGTATAAAGGTTGGACTAGATGGACGTATGTCTTTTATCAACCTCCAATACTATGTACTGTGTAACTGTTTACAGACATTATGGGTAGGGTATAAAGGCTGGACTAGATGGACGTATGTCTTTATACAACCTCCAATACTATGTTACTATGTAACTGTTATACAGACATTATGGTTAGGTATAAAGGTTGGACTAGATGGACGTATGTCTTTATTCAACCTTATTACTATTTTACTATGTAACTGTTATACAGACATTATGGGTAGGGTAAAAGGATGGACTAGATGGCATGTATGTCTTTTATACAACCTCCAATGCTATGTTACTATGTACTGTTTATACAGACATTATGGGTAGGGGTATAAAGGTTGGACTAGATGGACGTATGTCTTTTATACATCCTCCATACTATGTTACTATGTAACGTTTATACACATTATAGGTAGGGTATAAAGGTGTACTAGATGGACGAATGTCTTATATTCAACCTAATAACTATTTACTATGTACCAAGGGTCAATGCGCTTTAAAAGCAATAGTGTTTGCGGTGTGCAGCAGCCCCATGAACCAGGTGATAGTGTCTCTTATCCAAGAGAAAAGGCTGTGTTTAAGATGTGTGAATCAGTTTGCAAATGAATAGAGAGATTCTATTGGCTCAGTGCATTGCCTTAATAGAGGAATAGTGTCTCTCTATACTTCGTCCCTTATGTTTCCTCCTCTGTTACACCCAACCATTTTTTATTTTGTTCCAATCCAATCCCAATTGAGATTCTTTAGCACACTGCCAATCTTGCCTATTTATGTTTCTTCTCTCTTCTATGGCTAAGATATCGTTTTTATTTTTTAGATCTGTTGCTGACGCTTAAAAACAAGGCGCAACGGTGGAACCAGAATATTTTGATCAAGTTCGATTTATTTTAGTGACATTGTCGGTTTACTATACCATATGCAGGCCCTTAGAGCCCATTGAGTGGTTGACCTCCTGATGACCTGTAATACCTGTTTGATGCTGTTCGGTGGAACCACGATGTGTACAGGTAAGAATATTGTTAACTTGGCCTTTTAGTTTCCATTTGTCATTCCTGAACTGTGTAGTTGGATACAAGTCTATATGGGGGTGTCCTTAATATATCTACACCTTGAAATCGTGTTTCCCACCACAGTAACATCAGATCCATAAAACTTCACGTACAACCCCCCTCAGAGCAATTTAATTTGAACTAAAGGGCATCTATAATAACCAAAAAATATATTTTTTAATTTGACCATAATTGGAAACAATAATTCTTACTGACCACCCGCTGTATAACTTTTTTTGTTGATCTGCCCCCTATTTCTTTTAATATCCAATCTAAAACTTCTTATATTTAGTTAGCCTGTCAATAAGTTCCTTGCTCTCAACAACTTTCTTGTGAGAGTTTTACACTGTAGCTGGAATGTGACAGAGATTTGACGTTGGAATGCTGTATGGCTGTGTGCAATCTTGACTAGTTGGTGGTGTGGGAAATAAGTCGGTCGGATGGTAAGTGGAGTGGTTAAAAGAGGGAGGGGGGATACTGCTCCTAAACAAAATGTGAGCTGGATTAAAGCATGCAGCAACACACCGCAAATTACTTTAATTTACTGTATTCAATTATAGACTTAGATGAGGCAAATAACTTTTCTATTATATGTCCTCTTTACAAGATTTAAAAAGATGGCTCGACATCCGTGGAACCAATTTAGAAGCTCGAATCTTGGTTTTTAAAGATTTTATCTGTTACATATGAAAATGAATTATTTGTCAGTTTCTACGGTAACCAGTGTTATGTTCCCTTAATTGCTTTTTAAACAAACTGTTCTCAGGAAAAATGAATTTTCCCAGATGGAAACCCCACGTGAATAATTATTTTATAGTCGTGCAGTAGAGAAACAATGCGACGCTTACAATGGGTAGCTCGGGACTGCCAAAAGAAATGGAACAGCATGCCGCGGAGATAGCCAACATGTCTCTGGCATGACCTTAGGTTCCGTAGGAACGTTCCAGATGAGGCCACTCCTGACTATACAGTTATGTGATACGGATCGGTCTCATCATGTACTACTACGATACTACCATATATCCTAACGAGAGTTCATGTGAATAATTACGTCTTTTACAAGTTTCATTAGAAAGGAGCAAAGTTTCCCGTTATAGTTTCTGTTAGCAATTGTACCAGTGCATAATTAATTGTTTTACCCTACAATCCCCTTTAAAATATTTCGTTAGGGAATTGTACCGTGCAAAATTAATTGTTTATCCCCTTTAATAGTTTCTTAGAGAATTTGTACCGTGTCATAATTATTGTTTAATACCCCTTTAATAGTTTCTATTACAGAATTGTACCATGCTAATTCAATTGTGTTTACATCCCCTTTAAAATAGTTTCTATTAGGACCTGTATAATTGGTTAATGTTAACATTCGCCTTTAATATTTTTCTATTAGGGATTGTCATAATTATGTTAAATCGCCTTTAATAGTTCTATTAGGTAACTTGGTATATTAATTGTTTATCGCCTTTATAGTTTTCTATTAGGTAATTGTATAATTAAATTGTTTTAAAATCGCCTTTATAGTTTCCTATTAGGGCATTGTCATAATTAATGTTTAAATCCCCTTTAATAGTTTCTAATTAGAGAATTGTACTGTGCCACAATTAATTGTTTAATCCCCGTTAATCGTTCCTATTAGGGAACTGTACCATGCATCATTAATTGTTTAATCCCCTTTAATAGTTTGTCTAAGAGAATTGTACCGTGCATATTAATTGTTTAATCCTTTAATAGTTTCTATAGAGAATTGTACCCGGCATACTTAATAAAATGGTTTAATCCCCTTTAATAGTTCTATTAAGAATTGTACTGTGCACATAATTGTTTAATCCCCTTTAATAGTTCCTATTGGGACTTACCATGCAAATTCATTGTTTAAAAATCCCGTTAATGTTTGATTTCTATAGAGAATTGTAACCGTGCAAATTAATTGTTTAAATCCCCTTAATAGTTTCTATTAGAGAATTGTACCTGCATAATTAATTGTTTAGATCCCCTTTATAGTTTCATTAGAGATGTACCGGGTAGAATTTAAATTGTTTAAAAATCCCTTTAATAGTTTTCTATTCAGTGAATTGTGTTTAATTAATTGTTTAATCGCCTTTAATAGTTTCTATTAGGGAATTGTATAATTACTGTTTATCCCCTTTAATAGTTTCTATTAGTAGAATTGTACCGTGCACAATTAATTGTTAATTCCCCTTTAAATATTTTTTCTGATTAAGATTGTAGCCGTGCATAATTACTTGTGTTTCCCTTTAATAGTTTCATTTAGAGAATTGTACCGTGCATAATTATTGTTTAATCCCCTTTATAGTTTGTTAGGGAATTGTACCGCTGCAAATTAATTGTTTAATCCCCCTTAATGTTTCTATTAGAGAATTGTACCGTGCATAATTAATTGGTTTAATCCAATCCCCTTATAGTTGTATTAGGGAACTGTACCGCATAATTAATTGTTTAATCCCCTTTAATATTTTCATTAGGGAATTACGATGATAATTAATGGTTTAATCCCTTAATAGTTTCATTAGGAATGTATAAATTAATTGTTTAATCCCTTTATAGTTTCTATTAGGAATTGTAACGTCCATTAAGTTTAACCCCTTTAATAGTTTCTATTAGGGATTGTATAATAATTTGTTTAATCCCCTTTAATAGTTTCTATTAGAGAATTGTACTGTGTACATTAATTGTTTAATCCCCTTTAATAGTTTCTATTAGAGAATTGTAACCATGCAAATAATGTTAATTTTAATCCCCTTTAATATAGTTTTCTATTAGGGAAATTGTTGTAATTAAATTGTTTAATCCCCTTTAATAGTTTCATTAGAGAGTGATTGATTAATTGTTTAATCCTTTAATAGTTTTCTATTAGGGAATTGTACCGTGCATAATTAATTGTTTAATCCAATAATCCCCTTTAAGTAGTTATTCTATTAGAGAATTGTACATGCATACTTAATGTTAATCATCCCCTTATATGTTCTCTACTTAGGGAATGTACCGTGCATAATTAAATTGTTTAATCCCCTTTAATAGTTTCTATTAAGAATTGTACCGTGCATAATTAATTGTTAATTAATCCCTTTAATAGTTTCTATTAGGGAATTGTAATAATAATTGTTTAATCCCCTTTAATAGTTTCTATTAAAGAATTGTACTGTGCACATATTTCCCTATGTTTATATGTACCTCATATATTTAATCCCCTTAATAGTTTCTATTAGAGAATTGTACCGTGCATATTCTAATTGGTTTAAAAATCCCCCGTTAATAGTTCTATTAGAGAATTAACCGTCATAATTAATTGTTTATCCCCTTTAATAGTTCTATTAGGAATTGTACGTGCATAATTAATTGTTAATCCCCTTTAATAGTTTCTATTAGAGAATTGTAACCCGTGGTATAATTAATTGTTTATCCCCCTTTAATAGTTTCTATTAGGAATTGTACGCATAATAATTGTTAATCCCTTTAATAGTTTCTATTAGAGAATTGTACTGATAATTAATTGTTTAATCCCCTTAATAGTTCTATTAGTAGAAATTGTACCGTGCACATTAATGTTTATTCCCCTTTAATAGTTTCTATTAGAGAATTGTACGTGCATAATTAATTGTTTAATCCCCTTTATAGTTTCTATAGAAAGTATCCGTGTAATTAATTGTTAATCCCCTTTATAGTTTATATTAGAGAAACTTGTACTAGTGCACAATTAATTGTTTAATCCCCTTTCATAGTTCCTATTAGGGAATCGTACCATGCATAATTAATTGTTTAATCCCTTAATAGTTTTCTATTAGAAATTGTACGTGCATAATTAATTGTTTAATCCCTAGTTTAGTTTATAGCTATAGGATGTACCGTGTCATAATAATTGTTTAATCCTCCTTAATAGTTTCTTATTAGAGAATTGTACCATGCATAATTAATTGTTTATCCCTTTAAGTTTCTATTGAGATGACTTGCATAATTAATTGTTTAATCCCCTTTAATAGTTTCTATTAGGAATGTACCGTGCATAATTAATTGTTTAATTCCCTTTAATAGTTTCTATTAGAGAATGTACCGTGCATAATTGTTTAACTCCCTTAATAGTTTCTATTAGAGAAACTGTACCGTGCATAATTAATTGTTTAATGCCCCTTTAATATTTTTTCTATTAGAGAAATGTACCGTGCATAATTAATTGTTAATCCCCATTAATAGTTCTATTAGTAGAAATGTACCGTGCATATTAATTGTTTAATCCCCTTATTAGTTCTATTAGAGAAAATGTACCGTGCATAATTAATTTGTTAATCCCCATTAATAGTTTCATTAGAGAAATGTACACCGTGGCATAATTAATTGTTTAATCCCCTTAATAGTTTTTCTATTAGGAATGTAACCGTGCATATTAATGTTTAATCCCCTTATAGTTCTATTAGAGAATGTACCGGCATAATTAATTGTTTTAATCCCCTTTATAGTTTCTATTAGAGAATTGTACCGTACATAATTAATTGTTTATCCCCATTAATAGTTTCTATTAGAGAGAATTGTTACGTGGGTGCATACTAATTTGTTTAATCCCCTTAATAGTTTCTATTAGAGAATGTACCGTTGCATATTAATTGTTTAATCACCTTTAATAGTTTTATTAGAGAATGTCTGACCGTGCATAATTAATTGTTTTAATATCCCTTAATAGTTTTATTAGAGAATATGTACCGTGCATAATTAATTGTTTAATCCCCATTTAATAGTTTCTATTAGAGAATGTACACGTGCATACATTAATTGTTTAATCCCCTTAATAGTTTCTATTGAGAAATGTACCGTGCATAATTAATTGTTTATCCCCATTAATAGTTTCTATTAGGAAATCGTACATAATTAATTGTTACTCATCCCATTAATATTCTATTGAGAATGTACAATAATTAATGTTTAATCCCCTTTAAGTTTCTATTAGGAGAATTGTACCTACATAATTAATTGTTTATCCCCTTTAATAGTTTCTATTAGAGAATTGTACCGTGTCATAATAATTGTTTAATCCCCTTTAATAGTTTTCTATTAGATAATGTACCATACAAATGAAAGAAACATTAATACATTCATTTTTGTATTTGAGAGGTTAGATCCATTCCTTCCATATACCGTTTACTGATTGGCTGGGAATTTTTTATCATTTAAAGGCAGGAATAGTAATCACCCTTTTCTTCCTGGCACAGGATCAATGTAGCGGGAGTTGTAGGCCTTACATGCCACGTTATTGTTTGTTCGGAGACAATGTAACCACTTTTCGCGGATGGGTCCACGGGATTGGCGTGAGTGTGGAACGGGTTATAGAATCTATGTGAATATTTACTGACAGGTGATATCAATGTGGAACTGAGCAGACAGACTTATACACCACAGCAGGGGCACTGTGTTACGTTGGGTCACACAGTGGAAGTGTTGTTTAATAGATGACAGACAGAATAGATGAGCAGATATCAGGATACACAATAGTCCCAAATGTTCTCCCTATATACATCATATACATATATTACATCATAACATCATATAACACTATACAACAAATACCCGATATACCCTCATATACAGAGCAATACACAATATACACATCATATAAATCATAACACATCATTAAGCATATCAATCATACATCATATACACATCATATACACACATAACAGAGCATATACACATCATCTACATCATATACACATCCATATACACATCATATACACATCATATCACTCATATACACTCATATATACATCATATATACATCATACACATCATATACAGAGCTATACACCAGCATATACACATTCAATATACAGTAGGCATAATACACATCATTTACACATCATATACACATCATATACACTCATATACACAGCATATACAATCATATACACATCATATACAGAGCATGATTACACATCATTGTCACATCATATACACATCATATACACGTCATATAACATCATATACCATCATATACACAACATATACACAGCATATACACATCATATACTCACATCATAACACCATCATATACACAGCATATAACATCATCACACTCATACACATCATACACAGCATATATACATCATATATACACAGCATATACCAGTATATATAACAGCTATACACATCAATATACACAGCTCATATACACATCATATACAGAGCATATACACAGCATATACACATCATATACACACATATACACAGCATATAGCAACGGACCCATATGGTATTACAATATCTGTGCTAGTGTCTCATATGGTATTACAGTATCTGTGCTAGTGTCCCATATGGTATTACAATATCTGTGCTAGTGCCTTATAAGGTATTACAGTATCTGTGCTAGTGACCCATATGGTATTACAATATCTGTGCTAGTGCTCTATGGTATTGCAGTATCTGTGCCAGTGACCCATATGGTATTACAGTATCTGTGCTAGTGTCTCATATGGTATTACAGTATCTGTGCTAGTGTCCCCTATGGTATTGCAGTATCTGTGCAAGTGTCCCATATGGTATTACAGTATGTGTGCTAGTGTCCCATATGGTATTACAGTATCTGTGCTAGTGTCCCATATGGTATACCAGTAAGTGCTGGTGGGGGTGGGGTGGTCTTGAGTGGAGTGTCCCCATATGGTTTACAGTTACCTGTGCTAGTGTCCCCTATGGTATACAGTAAAATCTGGTTGCTAGTATCCATATGGGGTATTACAGTATCTGTGCTAGTGTCCCATATGGTATGACAGTATCTGTACTAGTATCTCATATGGTATTACAGTATCTGTGCTAGTGTCCCATATGGTATTACAGTATCTGTGCTAGTGTCCCATATGGTATTACAGTATCTGTGCTAGTGTCCCATATTGTATTACAGTATCTGTGCTAGTGTCCCATATGGTATTACAGTATCTGTGCTAGTGTCCCATATGGTATGACAGTATCTGTACTGAGTACTCATATGGTATTACAGTATGTGTGCTAGTGTCCCATATGGTATTACAGTATCTGTGCTAGTGTCCCATATGGTATTACAGTATCTGTGCTAGTGTCCCATATGGTATGACAGTATCTGTACTAGTATCCCATATGGTATTACAGTATCTGTGCTAGTGTCCCATATGGTATTAAAGTATCTGTGCTAGTGTCCCATATGGTATTACAGTATCTGTGCTAGTGTCCCATATTGTATTACAGTATCTGTGCTAGTGTCCCATATGGTATCACATATAGAAAAGAAACATTAGAAAAGCAGTTGTGTGTTTGTGTTATTCGGAATTTATGAAAACGATTGTTTTTTTTTCCTATTCAGTTTAAAACGATCAACAAAGGCAAGAAGACGAACATTATAGACTCCATGCTGAGAATGTTGGAACAATATTCAAGTAACCTGGAGGATCTAATCAGGGAACGAACAGAAGAACTGGAGATTGAAAAACAGAAAACAGAGAAACTCCTCTCTCAGATGTTACCTCCGTGAGTTCATTGTCCATAGGGAGGATTATACAGGGTGGAGATCAGTGAAGGACAGTGGGAAACCAACATGTACCATATGCAATATTCCCATTATAGGGTTCACAGATGGAAGTGGGTCTACACTCACAGGGAATGGTTTATTACAAATACACTTGGGGCAATTTATGGAGAGCTGCTCCTGGCTTTATAGGTCTTAAAGCCGTGTTAACCGATGTTATGAACTACAACCATGTGGGATAAAGATTTAAGTGGGTCCCTCAGGTTTCTGTACTGGGGCCACTTTTGTTTAATCTGTTTATAAATGACTTAGAAGGGGGCATTGAGAGCAAGGTCTCTGTGTTTGCTGATGACACTAAACTATGCAGAGCTTTGGAAACTTCCAATGATGTGCAAGTGCTGCAAGCAGACCTAGATAGATTATCACAATGGGCAGCAGAATGGCAGATGAGATTCAATGTTGGTAAATGTAAGGTGATGCATTTGGGGTTTAATAATCCCTGTGCCCCCTACACCATAAATAACTCTGTGTTAAGTGAATCTGTAATGGGAAAAGATTTGGGGGTTCTGGTAGATAACAGACTTAGCTGTAGCAAACAATGCCAGGTAGCAACGGCTAGAGCTAGCAAGATATTGTCTTGTATAAAGAGGGGAATGGAATCAAGAGAGAAAAATATTATTCTCCCTCTTTACAAGGCACTGGTAAGGCCTCATTTGGAATATGCGGTGCAGTTTTGGAATCCCACATACAAAAGGGACATCTTGGAAATGGAAGCAGTTCAGTGAAGGGCAGTTAAATTAATAAGGGGAATGGAGGGGCTTGTCCGTGCAGACAGATTAGACAAATTAGGGCTGTTTACATTGGAAAAGCGACGTTTGCATGGGGATATGATAACCTTATACAAATATATTAATGGGCCATACAATGAACTCTCTGGTGCATTATTCACTAATAGGTCATATCAGAGGACACGTGGACATTGGAAGAAAAGAAGTTTCATCCTCAGGTTAGGAAAGGTTTCTTTACAGTGAGAACGGTGACACTGTGGAACTGTCTTCCAGCAGATGTGGCAATGGCAAGTTCACTGAATAGCTTTAAAAGTGGACTAGATGGACGTATATATTTATACAACCTCCAATACTATGTAACTATGTAACTGTTTCACAGACATTATGGGTAGGGTATAAAGGTTGGACTAGATGGACGTATGTCTTTATACAACCTCCAATACTATGTTACTATGTAACTGTTATACAGACATTATGTCTTTATACTAACCTCCAATACTATGTTACTATGTAACTGTTATACAGACATTATGGGTAGGGTATAAAGGTTGGAAGCTGTGGACGTGTGTCTTTATACAACCTCCAAAACTATGTTACTATGTAACTGTTATACAGACATTATGGGTAGGGTATAGGTTGGACTGATGGACGTCTGTCTTATACAACCTCCAATACTATGTTACTATGTAACTGTTATACAGACATTATGGGTAGGGTATAAATGTTGGACTAGATGGACGTATGTCTTTATACAACCTCCAATACTATGTTACTATGTAACTGTTATACAGACATTATGGGTAGGGTATAAAGGTTGGACTAGATGGACGTATGTCTTTATACAACCTCCAATACTATGTTACTATGTAACTGTTATACAGACTTATGGGTAGGGTATAAAGGTCGGACTAGATGGACGTATGTCTTTATACAACCTCCAATACTATGTAACTGTTATACAGACATTATGGGTAGGGTATAAAGGTCGGACTAGATGGACGTATGTCTTTATACAACCTCCAATACTATGTTACTATGTAACTGTTATACAGACTATTATGGTAGGGTATAAAGGTCGGACTAGATGGATGATGTCTTTATACAACCTCCATACTAGTACTATGTAACTGTATACAGACATTATGGGTAAGGTATAAAGTGGATTGGACTAGATGGACGATGTCTTTATACAACCTCCAATACTATGTTACTATGTAACTGTTATACAGACATTATGGGTAGGGTATAAAGGTTGGACTAGATGGACGTTTCGTCTTTATACAACCTCCAATACTATGTTACTATGTAACTGTTATAACAGACATTATGGGTAGGGTATAAAGGTTGGACTAGATGGACGTATGTCTTATACAACCTCCAATACTATGTTACTATGTAACTGTTATACAGACATTAGGGTAGGGTATAAAGGTGGAACTAGATGGACGTATGTCTTTATACAACCTCCAATACTATGTTACTATGTAACTGTTATACAGACATTATGGGAGGTATAAAGGTCGGACTAGATGGACGTATGCCTTTATACAACCTCCAATACTATGTTACTATGTAACTGTTATACAGACATTATGGGTAGGGTATAAAGGTTGGACTAGATGGACGTATGTCTTTATACAACCTCCAATACTATGTTATATGTAAGTTATAACAGACATTATGGGTAGGGTATAAAGGTTGGACTAGATGGAGTATGTCTTTATACAACCTCCAATGCTATGTTACTATGTAACTGTTAGACAGACATTATGGGTAGGGTATAAAGGTTGGACTAGATGGACGTATGTCTTTATACAACCTCCAATACATGTCATGATACAACCTCCAATACTATGTAACTATGTAACTGTTATACAGATATTATGGGTAGGGAGTAATGTTTGGACTAGATGGATGTATGTCTTTATACAACCTCCAATACTATATTACTATGTAACTGTTATGCAGACATTATGACCTGGGTAGGGTATAAAGGTTGGACTAGATGGATGTAAGTCTTTATACAACCTCCAATACTATGTTACTATGTAACGGTTATACAGACATTATGGGTAGGGTATAAAGGTTGGACTAGATGGACGTATGTCTTTATACAACCTCCAATACTATGTTACGATTAACCTGTTTATACAGACATTATGGGTAGGTATAAGGTTTGGACTAGATGGACGTATGCTTTATACAACCTCCAATACTAGTTACTATGTAACTGTTATACAGACTTTATGGGTAGGGTATAAAGGTCGGACTATGGACGTATGTCTTTAACAACCTCCAATACTATGTTACTATGTAACTGTTATACAGACATTATGGTAGGGTATAAGTCGGACTAGATGACGTATGTCTTTATACAACCTCCAATACTATGTTACTATTAACTGTTATACAGACTTTATGGTAGGGTATAAAGGTCGGACTAGATGGACGTATGTCTTTATACAACCTCCAATACTATGTTACTATGTAACTGTTATACAGACATTATGGGTAGGTATAAAGGTCTGGACTAGATGGACGTATTTCTTTATACAACCTCCAATACTATGTTACTATGTAACTGTTATACAGACATTATGGTAGGGTATAAAGGTTTGGGACTAGATGGACTGTGTCTTTATACAACCTCCAATACTATGTTACTATGTACTGTTATACAGACATTATGGTAGGGTATAAAGGTTGGACTAGATGGACGTATGTCTTTATACAACCTCCAATACTATGTTACTATGTAACTGTTATACAGACATTATGGGTAGGTATAAAGGTCGGACTAGATGACGTATGTCTTTATACAACCTCCAATACTATTTACTATGTAACTGTTATACAACATTATGGGTAAGGTATAAAGGTCGGACTAGAATGGACGTATGTCTTTATACAACCTCCAATACTATGTTACTATGTAACTGTTTATACAGACATTATGGGTAGGGTATAAAGGTTGGACTAGATGGACGTATGTCTTTATACAACCTCCATACTATGTTACTATGTAACTGTTATACAGACATTATGGGTAGGGTATAAAGGTTGGACTAGATGGACGTATGTCTTTATACATCTCCAATACTATGTTACTATGTAACTGTTATACAACATTATGGGTAGGGTATAAAGGTTGGACTAGATGGACGTATGTCTTTATACATCTCCAATACTATGTTACTATGTAACTGTTATATACAGACTTATGGGTAGGGTATAAATGTTGGACTAGATGGACGTATGTCTTTATACAACCTCCATACTATGTTACTTGTAACTGTTATTACAGACATTTGGGTAGGGTATAAAGGTTGGACTAGATGGACGTATTCTTTATACACCCTCCAATACTATGTTACTGTGTAACTGTTATACAGACATTATGGGTAGGATAAAAGGTTGGACTAGATGGACGTATGTCTTTATACAACCTCCAATACTATGTTTATGTGTAACTGTTATACAGACATTATGGGTAGGGTATAAAGGCTGGACTAGATGGACGTATGTCTTTTACAACCTCCAATACTATGTTACTATTAACTGTTATACAGACATTATGGTAGGGTATAAGGTTGGACTAGATGACGTATGTCTTTATTCAACCTAATTACTATTTACTATGTAACTGTTATACGGACATTATGGGTAGGGATAAAGGAGTGGACTAGATGATGTATGTCTTTATACAACCTCCAATGCTATGTTACTATGTAACTGTTATACAGACATTATGGGTAGGGTATAAGGTTGGACTAAGTTGGACGTATGTCTTTATACATCCTCCAATACTATGTTACTATGTAACTGTTATACAGACATTATAGGTAGGGTATAAAGGTTGTACTAGATGGACGAATGTCTTTATTCAACCTTAATTACTATGTTACTATGTACCAAGGGTCAATGCGGCTTTAAAAGCAATAGTGTTTGCGGTGTGCAGCAGCCAATGAACCAAGGTGATAGTGTCTCTTTAATGCCAGAAAAAGGCTTGTGTTTAAGATGTGGAATCAGTTTGCAATGAATAGAGAGATGCTATTGGCTCAGTGCATTGCCTTAAGAGAGGAATAGTGTCTCTCTATACTTCGTCCCTTATGTTTCCTCTGTTACACCAACCATTTTTTATTTTGTTCCAATCCAATCCAATTGAGATTCTTTAGCACACTGCCAATCCTTGCCTTATTTATGTGTCATTCTCTCTTCTAATTGGCTAAGAATATCGTTTTATTTTTTAGATCTGTTGCTGACGCTTTAAAAACAGGCGCAACGGTGGAACCAGAATATTTTGATCAAGTTACGATTTATTTTAGTGACATTGTCGGATTTACTACCATATCAGCCCTTAGCGAGCCCATTGAAGTGGTTGACCTCCTGAATGACCTGTATACACTGTTTGATGCTGTTCTGGGGAACCACGATGTGTACAAGGTAAGAATATTGTTAACTTGGCTTTTATTCATTTGTCATTCTGAACTGTGTAGGTTGGATACAAGTCTATATGGGGGTGTCCGTAATATATCTCAACTTTATCGTTTCCATGTAACATCAGATCCATAAAAACTTTCTACACCCCCTCAAGCAAATAATTTGAACATAAAGGGCATCTATACCGAAAAATATATTTTTTTAATTTGACCATAATTGGAAACAATAATTCTTACTGACCACCGCTGTATACTTTTTTTGTTGATCTGTCCCCTATTTCTTTAGATATCCAATCTAAAACTTCTTATATTTTAGCTGTCAATCAAGTTCCTTGCTCTCAAAAACTATTCTTCTGTGAGTAGTTTTACTGTAGCTGGAATGGTGACAGAGATTTGACAGTTGGAATGCTGTGTGCTGTGTGCAGGCTTGACAGTTGGTTTGTGGGAAATAAAGTCAGGTCGGATGGAAGTGGGAGTGGTTAAAAGAGGGAGGGGGGATACTGCTCCTAAACAAAATGTGTGCTGGATTGAAGGCATGCAGCAACACACGCAAATTACTTGTACTTACATGTATTCAATTATAGATTAAGATGAGGCAAAGTAACTTTTTCAGTATAGTGTCCCTTTAACAAGATTTAAAAAGATGGCGACATCCAGTGGACCAATTTAGAAGCTCGAATCTTGGTTTTTAAAGATTTTCTCTGTTAAATTAAAATGAATTATTTTCAGTTTCATACTGTACCAGGTTATAGTTGCCCTTTAATTGCTTTTAATGTTCTCAGTGAAAAATGAATTTTCCCAGATGTAACCCCACGTGATAATTATTTTATATCGTGCAGGTAGAAACAATTGGCGACGCTTACATGGTAGCATCGGGACTGCCCAAAAGAAATGGAAACAAGCATGCCGCGGAGATAGCCAACATGTCTCTGGATATCCTTAGTTCCGTAGGAACGTTCCAGATGAGGCACATGCCTGACATACCAGTTAGGATACGGATCGGTCTTCATACAGGTACTACATACAGATAATACATATATCCTAAAGAGGATGTTCAACTGTGAATGAATTACGTCTTTTACAAGTTTCATTAGAAAGGAGCAAAGTTTCCCTTTAATAGTTTCTGTTAGAGAATTGTACCGTGCATAATTAATTGTTTAATCCCCTTTAATAGTTTCTGTTAGGGAATTGTACCGTGCAAAATTAATTGTTTAATCCCCTTTAATAGTTTCTATTAGAGAATTGTACCGTGCATAATTAATTGTTTAATCCCCTTTAATAGTTTCTATTACAGAATTGTACCATGCATAATTAATTGTTTAATCCCCTTTAATAGTTTCTATTAGGGAACTGTATAATTAATTGTTTAATCCCCTTTAATAGTTTCTATTAGGGATTGTATAATTAATTGTTTAATCGCCTTTAATAGTTTCTATTAGGTAATTGTATAATTAATTGTTTAATCGCCTTTAATAGTTTCTATTAGGTAATTGTATAATTAATTGTTTAATCGCCTTTAATAGTTTCTATTAGGGAATTGTATAATTAATTTTTTAATCCCCTTTAATAGTTTCTATTAGAGAATTGTACTGTGCACAATTAATTGTTTAATCCCCTTTAATAGTTCCTCTTAGGGAACTGTACCATGCATAATTAATTGTTTAATCCCCTTTAATAGTTTCTATTAGAGAATTGTACCGTGCATAATTAATTGTTTAATCCCCTTTAATAGTTTCTATTAGAGAATTGTACCGTGCATAATTAATTATTTAATCCCCTTTAATAGTTTCTATTAGAGAATTGTACTGTGCACAATTAATTGTTTAATCCCCTTTAATAGTTCCTATTAGGGAACTGTACCATGCATAATTAATTGTTTAATCCCCTTTAATAGTTTCTATTAGAGAATTGTACCGTGCATAATTAATTGTTTAATCCCCTTTAATAGTTTCTATTAGGGAATTGTACCGTGCATAATTAATTGTTTAATCCCCTTTAATAGTTTCTATTAGGGAATTGTGTAATTAATTTTTAATCACCTTATATAGTTTCTATTAGGGAATTGTATATTAAACGTTTAATCCTCTCCTTAATAGTTCTATTAGAGAATTGTACCGTGCACAATTAATGTTTAATCCTCCTTTAATAGTTTCTATTAGAGAATTTACGCGTCATAATTAATTGTTTAATCCCCTTTATATAGTTTCTATAGAGAATTGTACAGTGCACAATTAATTGTTTAATCCCCTTTAATGTTCCTATTAGGGAACGTACCGTCATAATAATTGTTAATCCCCATAATAGTTTCTATTAGAGAAATGTACCGTGCATAATTATTGTTTAATCCCCTTTAATAGTTTCTATTAGAGTACTTTAAAGTTCCTATTAGGGAAACTGTACCGTGACATAATTAATTGTTAACCCTTTAATAGTTTGTAGATATTGTACCATGCATAATTAATTGGTTATCCCCTTTATAGTTCTATTAGAGAAATGTACCGTGCAAATTAATTGTTAATCCCATTAATAGTTTCTTAGGGAACTGTTACGCGTGCATAATTAATTTGTTAATTCCCTTTAATAGTTTCTATTAAGAGAATTGTACTGTGCATATTAATTGTTTAATCCCTTTAATAGTTTCTATTAGGGAATGTATAATTAATTGTTTAATCCCTTAATAGTTTCTATTAGAGAATTGTACTGTGCACAATTAATTGTTAATGCCCTTTAATAGTGTTTCCTATAGGAACTGTACGTCATGCATATTAATTGTTTAATCCCCTTTAATAGTTTCTATTAGAGAATTGTACGCGTGCATATTAATTGTTTAATCCACTTATTAATTGTTTAATCCCCTTTAATAGTTTCTATTAGAGAATTGTACCATGCATAATTAATTGTTTAATCCCCTTTAATAGTTTCTATTAGAGAAATGTACCGTGCATAATTAATTGTTTAATCCCCATTAATAGTTTCTATTAGGGAACTGTACCGTGCATAATTAATTGTTTAATCCCCTTTAATAGTTTCTATTAGAGAATTGTACCGTGCATAATTAATTGTTTAATCCCCTTTAATAGTTCTGTTTGAGCATTGTCCATGCATAATTAATTGTTTAATCCCCTTTAATATTTTCTATTAGAGAAATGTACCGTGCATAATTAATTGTTTAATCCCCATTAATAGTTTCTATTAGAGAAATGTACCGTGCATAATTAATTGTTTAATCCCCTTTAATAGTTTCTATTAGAGAAATGTACCGTGCATAATTAATTGTTTAATCCCCATTAATAGTTTCTATTAGAGAAATGTACCGTGCATAATTAATTGTTTAATCCCCATTAATAGTTTCTATTAGAGAAATGTACCGTACATAATTAATTGTTTAATCCCCATTAATAGTTTCTATTCGAGAAATGTACCGTACATAATTAATTGTTTAATCCCCTTTAATAGTTTCTATTAGAGAATTGTACCGTACATAATTAATTGTTTAATCCCCTTTAATAGTTTCTATTAGAGAATTGTACCGTGCATAATTAATTGTTTAATCCCCTTTAATAGTTTCTATTAGAGAAATGTATCGTGCATAATTAATTGTTTAATCACCTTTAATAGTTTCTATTAGAGAATTGTACCATGCATAATTAATTGTTTAATCCCCATTAATAGTTTCTATTAGAGAACTGTACAGTGCATAATTAATTGTTTAATCCCCTTTAATAGTTTCTATTCGAGAAATGTACCGTGCATAATTAATTGTTTAATCCCCATTAATAGTTTCTATTAGAGAACTGTACAGTGCATAATTAATTGTTTAATCCCCTTTAATAGTTTCTATTAGAGAAATGTACCGTGCATAATTAATTGTTTAATCCCCATTAATAGTTTCTATTAGAGAAATGTACCGTACATAATTAATTGTTTAATCCCCTTTAATAGTTTCTATTAGAGAA
>JAACNH010000399.1:47788-90485 GCA_019447015.1 Hymenochirus boettgeri
CTCCCTACCTCCCTCCTCCCCCCCTGGAGTGTGTACACGATGGATTGTACAGTTATGGGTTAGTTGAAATGTAGTAGAATATTAGAGGTGTACAGATGGGATTTGTACAGTTAAGGGTTGAGTTGAGATAGTAGAATATAGAGGTGTTAAAGATGGATTTGTACAGTTATGGGTTGAGTTGAGATAGTAGAATATTAGAGGTGTTAAAGATGGATTTGTACAGTTAAGGGTTGAGTTGAGATGTAGAATATTAGAGGTATAAAGATGGATTGTACAGTTATGGGTTGAGTTGAGATAGTAGAATATTAGAGGTGTACAGATGGATTGTACAGTTAAGGGTTGGTGAAGATGGTAGAATATTAGAGGTGTACAGATGGATTTGTACAGTTATGGGTTGAGTTGAGATAGTAGAATATTAGAGATGGTACAGATGGATTAGTACATTAAGGGTTGAGTGAGATAGTAGAAATTAGAGGTGTACAGATGGATTTATACAGTTAAGGTTGAGGTGAGATAGTAGAATATTAGAGGTGTACAGATGGATTATACAGTTAGGGTTTGAGTTGAGATAGTAGAATATTAGAGGTGTACAGATGGATTTGTACAGTTAAGGTTGAGGTGAGATAGTAGAATATTAGAGGTGTACAGATGGATTTATACAGTTAAGAGTTTGAGTTGAGATAGTAGAATATTAGAGGTGTACAGATGGATTTGTACAGTTAAGGGTTGAGTTGAGATAGTAGAATATTAGAGGTATCAGCAAAAGGTCCCAAATGCACTCTTGCCTGGTATGGTGCAGACGTTTCCAACCCCACCCCAAGGGGCATAGAATTACGGTATATCAAAAGACAAGGTAAGAAAGTTACACTCAAATGTAGATTTATTAACTAGTGAACCACAAAATCACAACGTTTCTGGGTTTTACCCCTTATCAGGTGATGAAGGATTAGAGGTATACAGATGGAATTGTTCAGTTAAGGGTTGCGTTGAGATGGTTAATATTAGAGGTGTACAGATGGATTAGTACAGTTAAGGATTTGTTGTGAGAGGTAGAATTAGAGGTGTACAGATGGATTGTACAGTTATGGGTTGAGTTGAAATAGTAGGATATGAGGTGTATAGAGGGGTACAGATGGATTTGTACGTAAGGGTTGAGAAGAGAATAGTAGAAATTAGAGGTGTACAGATGTTTGTACCGTTAGGGTTGAGTTGAAAGTAGAATATTAGAGGTGTACAGATGGATTTGTACAGTTAGGGTTGAGTTGAAATAGTAGAATATAGAGGTGTACAGATGGATTTGTACAGTTAAGGGTTGAGTGGAGATAGTAGAATATTAGAGGTGTACAGATGGATTTGTACAGTTAGGTTTGAGTTGAGATAGTAGAATATTGAGGTGTACAGATGGATTGTACATCATATACACATCATATACACACCATATACACACCATATACACATCATATACACATCATATACACATCATATACACAGCATACACACAGCATATACACATCATATACACAGCATATACACAGCATATACACAGTATATATACACAGCATATACACATCATATACATAGCATATAAACATCATATACACAGCATATACACACCACATAAACAGCACATACACAGCATATACACATCATATACACATCCTATACACAGTATATACACAGCATATACACACCACATACACAGCATATACACAGCATATACACACAATATACACAGCATATACACAGTATATACACAGCATATACACAGCATATACACATCATATACACAGCTATAAACATCATATACACAGCATATACACAGCATATACACATCATATACACATCATATACACAGCATATACACATCATATACACTGCATATACACATCATATACACATCATATACACAGCATATACACAGCATATACACAGCATATACACATCATATACACACCATATACACATCATATACACAGCATATACACAGCATATACACACGATATACACACCATATACACAGCATATACACATCATATACACACCATATACACATCATATACACATCATATACACAGCATATACACACGATATACACACCATATACACAGCATATACACATCATATACACATCATATACACACCATATACACACCATATACACATCATATACACATCATATACACATCATATACACAGCATATACACACCACATACACATCATATACACAGCATATACACACCATATACACACAATATACACATCATATACACAGCATATACACATCATATACACAGTATATACACAGTATATACACAGCATATACACAGCATATACACAGCTATACACATCATATACACATCATATACACAGCATATACACATCATATACACAGCATATACACAGCATATATACATCATATACACAACATATACACACCATATTGATTGACAGCTGGAATGTGAGATGGTTCAGACCTAAAGAAACAAGACAGATCAACAGAAAAATAGTACAATGATAGTTACTATAAATCAAATTTAAAGCTCCCGGCGCTTTATAAAGAAGTAACCTATCAGGAACTATTTCTGAATTGATACTTTACGACTCGGGGGATAATAAGGCTTGTGCTGTTATTATGTCATTCTCTTTAAATTTACCCTGCGCCACTGTGCAAATTCACGCTAACCGTTTCTGTAAACTCCGTTTAGCACAACATTTTAACGCTAGCCAATTGCTTGTGCTAAAGTCACGCTATGGGAAAATTAAAGCACAGACACAAAATGAATATTAAATCATTAAATCCCATATTGTTTGTTTTGCTTATGATGTAATAGTGACATTTCAATCTATGTGATGTCATCGTTGTATGTTGGTTAAATTCTCTCATAGCTTACAGGATCCACATGAACCAAAGTACAGTGTCAACACTACGAACACTAAAGGAATATTATAAAATAGAACTTAGAGGAAAAACAGAGCTAAAGGTAAGTCACTCATTCAAGGTGATGTGCACACACAAAATATATTGCTACCTACCTTATGTACGTTCTTATTATGTTTATATGGCAATTGGAAGAATTTTCATACAATCCAATCAGAACAATGTCAAGTCAAGTCAATGAAAAACTGAGCTGGATAGACCGGTCAATGTAAATGGAACGGGACTTAATCCACCAACTTACTATTGTAAAGATCTCAATCAACACAATCCCAAATGGCAAATCCAGTTATCTAGGACCAATGTCTGTCCAACCCGGTCTTGGAGATGATTTTTCTAATGAGAATTGTAGCTCGGGGCTAATAAACAGACCTCACGTGGCCAGTAAAGATGGCAGAAACCCATGAGTTTTGTTCCATTTTAGGAATTTACGGATCTCGTAAATAGAAGGTACTTCCGGAAACACATATTCGAGGGTTACCAAATATAGGAGGTTAATGTTGGTAACCCTTGGAAATAACCGTGAACGTTCAATAACTCTCGAAAATATGATCGGAAACTATTTTTGAGATTCTATTCGTACTTTCGAGGGTTAATAAAACTAACCTAGTATATTCGGCAACCCTGAAAAATCATGAAATCCAAACAATCGGCCCAGTTTGGACGGAACGTTCGGATTTTGGAACCGAGGGAACCCGGATCCCATCTCTAGTGACCAGTAGATATATATCAGTCTTATAAAGAGCAATGGAATTAGTTATCCAGTAAAATCATCTCAATATTTTTTTAGGGGGAAGGAGAATCCAATGTCTAACTCCAGTCTAACGAGGCCTATGGGGCTCTACCTGATCAATGTTTCTTGATTAGAGATGATTTTAATAATTTCCTTCTTTAATAGTTTCATATGATTTACAATACAGTATACCAGACACAGTAATAATAATCACAAAGGACCCTGATAACATAGCTAAACACTGATTATAACTGATGACATAGCTAAACACTGATTAAAACTGATGACATAGCTAAACACTGATTATAACTGATGACATAGCTAAACACTGATTATAACCGATGACATAACTAAACACTGATTATAACTGATGACATAGGTAAACACTGATTATAAATGATGACAAAGCCAAACACTGATTATAACTGATGACATAGCTAAACACTGATTATAACTGATGACATAGCTAAACACTGATTATAACTGATGACATAGCTAAACACTGATTATAACTGATGACATAGCTAAACACTGATTTACGATAACAGAGGTAAACCTGATTATAATATGACTGAAAGCAAACACTGATTATAACGATGACATAGGTAACCACTGATTATAATGATGACATAGCTAAACACTGATTATAACTGATAACATAGCTACACACTGATTATAAACTGAGGACATAGCTAAACACGAGTTATAACTGAGCATAGCTAAACACTGATTATAACTGATGCACTAGGTAAACACTGAGTTATAACTGATGACAAAGCCACACACTGATTATAACTGATACATATAGCTAAACACTGATTATAACGATACATAGCAAACACTGATTATAACTGATACTAGCTAACCGATTAAACTGATGACATGCGAAACACTGATTTATAACTGATGACCTGATGCTGAAACACTGATTATACTGATGACATAGCTAAACACTGATGATAACTGAATGACTGCGAACACTGATTACCTGATGAAAACTAAACACTGAGTTATAACTGATGACATATCTAAACCTGATTATAACTGATGACATAGCTAAACACTGATTATAACTATAACTAGCTAAACACTGAATATAACTGATGACTAGCTAAACTGATTAATACTGATAACAGATCTAACACTGATTATAACTGAGACACTAGGTAAACACTGATTATAACTGGACATAGCCAAACACTGAGTATAACTGATACTAGCTACCACTGATTATACTGATAACATAGCTAAACACTGATTATAACTGATGACATAGCTAAACACTGATATAACTGTATGACATAGCTAAACACTGATTATAACTGATGACAATAGCTAAACCTGATTATACACTGAGACATACTAAACACTGATAAACGATACATAGCTGAACACTGATTATAACCTGATGACAATACTAAAACCTGATTATAACTGATGACATAGGTAACACTGAATTATCAAATGATGAGACAACGCAAACACTGATTATAAATGATGACAAAGCCAAACCCTGTATACTGAACATAGCAAATACTGATTTAAACTGATGACATAGCTAAACAACTGATTGTACAACTGATGACATAGCTAACACTGATTATACCTGATGACATGCTAAAAACACTGATTATAACTGATGTACATAACTAAAACACTGATTATAACTTGACATAGTAAACCTGATTATAATGATGAAGCCAAACCCACTGTTATAAACTGAGACAAAGCCACCTGATTTACTGTCATACTAAACACTGACTTATAACGATGACATAGCTCAACACTGATATAACTGATAAATGCTAACACTGATTATAACTGATGCTAACATGATTAACTGCTAGCAAACATGATTATAACTGATGACATAGGTCAACACTGATTATAACTGATGACAAGCCAAACACTGAGTAAACTGATACAACTAATGAATACTAAACTAGCTAAACACTGATTATAACTGATGACATAGCTAAACCTGATTATAACTGATGACATAGCTAAACACTGATTCTAACTGGACATGCTAAACACTGTTAAACTGATGACATAGCTAAATCACTGATTATAACTGATGACATAGCTGAACACTGATTATAACTGATGACATAACTAAACCGATTTAAACTGATGACATAGGTAACACTGATTATAACTGATGACCACCAAACACTGATTATAAATGATACAAGCCAACCTGATTATAACTGATGACCAATAGCTACAACACTGATTATAACTGATGACATAGCTAAACACTGATTATAACTGATACTAGCAACAATGATTATAACTGATGACATAGCTAACACTGATATAACTGATGACATACTACACTGATTAACTGACATAGGTACACTGATTATAATGATGACAGCAACACTGATTATAACTGATGACAATAGCTAAACACTGATTATAACTGTATTACATAGCTAAACACTGATTAAACTGATTACATAGCTAACACTGATTATACTGATACAATAGCTAAACACTGATTATAACCTGATAACATAGCGAAACACTGATTATAACTGATGACATAGGTAAACACTGATTAATAACTATGCAGCCCAACCTGATTATAACTGATACATAGCTAAACACTGATTATAACTGATTACATAGCAAACACTGATTAAACGTAACTAGCTAACCTGATTATACTGATGACATGGTAAACACTGATTATAACTGATGACAAAGCCAACATGTTATCACTGATACATAGCTAAACCCTGATTATACTGATACAAGCTGAACACAGTTATAAACTGATGACATACTAACACGGATTATAACTGAATATGACATAGCTAAACACTGATTATAACTGATACATAGGTAAACACTGATTATAACTGATGACAAGCCAACACTGAACTATAACTGATAACATAGCTAAACACTGATTATACTGAAACATAGCTAACACTGATTAATACTGATGACAATAGCTAACACTGATTATACGATGACATACTAACACTGATTGTAACTGTGACATAGATAACCTGATTATCGATGACATAGCTAAACACTGATTATAACTGATGTAATAGCTAAAACACTGATTAAACTGATGACATAGCTAAACACTGATTATAACGATGACATAGCTAACACTGTTATAACTGAGAAATAGACTAAACACATACTGATTAAACTGATGACATAGCTAAAGTACACTGATTATAGCTGATGACAAAGCTAAACCCTGATTATACTGATGACATGCTAAACCCTGATATAACTGATGACATAGCTAAACACTGAATTAGAACTGATGACAAGCTAAAGACTGATTATAACGGATGACATAGCGAAACACTGATTATAAACTGATGACATAGCTAACACTGTACTGATAATAACTAACATGATTAAACTGATGCCACTATTAAACCCTGATTATAACTGATGACATACTACACTGTTTATAACTAATGAAATGACATAAATAAACATTGTTTACAAGTGATTTTGCTTCTTTCTATGGAATAAATGAAATGGAATCAGTGGCCTCTCGGTCATTATTAACCGTATTTCTATTTTGTAGGGAAAGGGAATAGAAGAAACATATTGGCTTGTTGGACGAGAGACGGTTTTAACAAACCATACAAAGCCCGGATATAAGCCAGGGTTGGTGTTTTAAGTTTTATCACATGGTTATATTTAGTGTTCGTTGAGTTTGTCCCTTCTAAAGATCACACAGCTCAGTATAGCAGATTGTGGAAGGATTTACTGATCTACCACACGCAGGGATAACCATCATGGCTTGTTCAAAGGACAGAGGATTTCATCGGGATGTAGGGAATCTCTCTGAGTATGTTGGCTCCATGGCCTAATGGGTCCAGTTGGGAATGTGACCTCTTCACCAATACCCAATGTTACAATGAACTTAAATGTAAAACTTGATGTTTCTGCGTGTTATGTCCCATTATGTACTGAACAGGGGGTGCACTGGATTATAAAGTGGGGATCATCCAAATATGGTGACCTTATCCTTTACTAAGGGCAAAGTCTATCCTCAAATCAATAAACCCCATCCACTTCCTTTCGAGGGGTTTTGTATGGGGCTCTTAATATCGATATAAGATCATTTTACAACCAGTAATTGACAGTTCTAATGCTAAAGACCAAGACTAATAAACAAATTCCAATTGTATGTTTTTCCTTTTGAGTATTTGGGTAGAGCGAGGACAGAGCTACAGTAACAAATAATACAATTTATACAAAGAACCAGACATTTCAATTCTAGCAATGATGTCATCGCACAGTTTCTCCGGAGGAATCGCATTTCTAGAAAGCGATAAATTGGATTTAACGAGGGAATATCTGAGACCAGGGAAACGTCTCACAGCGCCTTAATGTAGATAATTGGGTTATATCAGAAAAACAGTTTGTAAGGGAGAACATCAAAGGTCCATTGTCATAAGGATTTAAAGGACAATAACTCACCTTCCCCATCCACTGCAGCATAGTACCCCAGGGTGAGGACCTAAAACGCTAAGTCCTCACCCGGGTACTTTCCCTAACTCCTGCACTACTTACCCCAAATCACCTGCCAAATCCACACTGTCCACCTCTCTTCTTACTGCCAGTGACGTCGCGAGGCAGCCAATTGGAAGACACGCCTCCTTGCAGAGCGTATCTTCCTATGGCTGCCTCGCGATCTCTCACTGAAGCAGGAAGAGCGAGGGAATGGAGCGATCGGCGAAGCAGATTTGCGGTAAGTAGTGCAGGAGTTAGGGAAAGTACCCAGTGTGAGACTTAGCGATTTTAGGTCCTCACCCTGGGTACTATGCAGCTATGGAGGAAGGAGCGAGGGTGAGGTGAGTATAGTTGTCCTTTAACTCATAAGGAAAAACCCTGAAAATGGGCATTTGTTTTGATAAGGGGGATGTCCAAATTGCATTTATCATGTCATTGAAAGGAAAGAGACAGTATTATTTGTAGAAATCCAATGTGTTACTGTATATATATGGATTTATATAGTTATAAAAAATCAGATGAAACCAGTTCCATTTATATAAGATATAGTAATCCGATATATCCTATATATATCTAATAAATCGATAACTAGTTCCATATATTACATCATAGAAATCCAGATGAACTATTCCATATAATGTTTAATAAAAACATATTAAAAGTTCCATTATTATAATATATAATTAAAAAGTAAACAGCTATATTAGATGATAGGTTAAGAAAACCAGATAAACTAGTTCCATATATTAAGTATATACAACAAATAATAAGTAATATATAATATAGAATAAAAAAAACTCATTTCTTATATTTTAATAAACAATATAAAACCAGTTCCATTATTATAATTAATGAATTAAAAAATTAAACTATGCTATTAATGTTATAAAAACATTAAACTAGTTCCTTATATGTTTAATAAAACCAGATAAACTAGTTCCAATATGTTAATAAACCAATAAACTGAAGGTCCCGTTATTTGTTAATAAACGATAAACTAGTCCTATAGTTAATAAACCAGATATAACTAGTTCCATTTAGATTATGAATAAACCAGAACAGCCAGTAGTAAGTTATAATAAAACCGATAAACTAGTTCCATTTATATGTTTAATAAAAACCAGAAAACAGTCCTTATATGTTAAATAAAACCAGATAAACTAGTTCCGTATATGTGTATAAAAACCAGATTAAACAGTTCCATTTATATGTTATAATAAAACCGATTAAACTAGTTCCATTTTCGTTTATAAAACAGATTAAACTAGTTCCAGTTATTATAAGAATATAAAACATAAAACAGGTTCCATTTATTAATGTTTAAAAACCAGATTAAACTAGTTCCATTTATTATGTGTATAATAAAAACAGATTAACTAGTTCCATTATTATGTAAATAAAACCAGATAAACTAGTTCCATTATTAGTATCTAATAAACCAGATTAAACTAGTTCCATTTATTAATTTATAATAAACAGATTAAACTAGTTCCATTTATTATGTTATAACCCAGATTAAACTAGTTCCATTTATATACTTTATAATAAAACCAGATTAAACTGAGTTCCATTATTAGTTTATAATAAAACATTAAACAGTTCCATTTAATGTTATATAAAACCAGATTAAACTAGTTCCATTTATTACGTTATAATAAAACCAGATTAACTAGTCCATATTAGTTTATAATAAAACAGATTAAACTAGTTCCATTTATTATGTTTAAAAACCAATTAAACTGTTCTATTTTATGTTATAATAAACAGATTAAACTAGTTCCGTTATTATTTATATACAACCAGATTAACTATTTTCCATATTATTTTTATAATAAACCAATTAAACTAGTTCCATTTATTATGTTAATAAAAACAATAACCTAGTTTCTTATTATAAGATATAATAAAACATATTAAACATGTTCCATTTATTATATGTTATAATAAAACCAGATTAAACTAGTTCCATTTATTATAAATTATAATAAAACCAGATTAAACTAGTTCCATTTATTATGTTATAATCAAACCATATAAACTAGTTCCATTATTATACTTTAATATAAAACCAGATTAAACTAGTTCCTTTATTATGTTATAAAAACCCCGAATTAACTAGTTCCATTTATTATTTATTCAATAAAACCAGATTAACAGTTCCAGTTATTTACTTTATAATAAACCAGATTAAACTAGTTCCTTTATGTTATAATAACCAGATTAAACTAGTTCCAATTTATAATATTATAATAAAACCAGATTAAACTAGTTCCATTTATTATGTTATAATAAAACCAGATTAAACTAGTTCCATTTATTATACTTATAATAAAACCAGATTAAACTAGTTCATTTATTATGTTATAATAAAACCAGATTAAACTAGTTCCATTTATTATGTTATAATAAAACCAGATTAAACTAGTTTCCATTATCGTTTTAATAAACCAGATTAACTAGTTCCATTATATACTTTAATAAAACCAGATTAAACTAGTTCCATTTATTATGTTATATAAACCAGATTAAAACATTCTATTTTGTATAATCAAAACAGATTACTAGTTCCAGTTATATGTTATATACACCAGATTAACTATTCCATTTATTATGTATAATAAAACGATAAACTGATTCCAGTTATTATGTTAAATAAAACAGATTAACGATTTATAAGTTTAATAAAACAGATTAAACTATTCCAGTTATTATAATATTAATAAAACATTTAAACATGTTCCATTATTTCTATGTTATAATAAACCGATTAAACTAGTTCCAAACTTTTTAAACAAAGTTTTATAAATAAAAACCAGATTAACTATTCCATTTATATCTTTATAATAAAACAGATTAAACTAGTTCCATTTATTATGTTATAAAAAAAACCAGATTAAACTAGTTCCATTTATAATGTTATAATAAACCAGATTAAACTAGTTCCTTTATTACTATAAAAAACCAGATAAAACTAGTTCCAGTTATATACGTTATAAAACCAGATTAACAAATCCATTTATTATACGTTATAAATAGAACCAGATAAAACTAGTTCCATTTATTTACGTTATAATAACCCAGATTAAACTAGTTCCATTTATATACGTTATAATAGAACCAGATTACCTAGTTCCATTTATTAATACGTTATAAATACCAGCCATATTAAACTAGTTCCATTTATTATACTTTAAATAAAACCAGATAAACTAGTTCCATTTAGATACGTTAATAAAGAACCAGATTAAACTAGTTCCATTTATTATACGTTATAATAAAACCAGATTAACTAATTCCATTTATTATACGTTATAATAAACCAGATTAAACTAGTCCATTTATTACTATTATAATAAACCAGATTAAACTAGTTCCATTTATAATTTTATATAAAACCAGATTAAACTAGTTCCATTATATTATTTAATAACCCAGATTAAACTAGTTCCATTATTATAACGTTTATATAAAACCAGAGTTAAACTATCCGTTATTATACGTTATAAAAACCAATTAAACTAATTCCATTTATTATACGTTTAATAAACCAGATTAAACTAGTTCCATTTATTATACGTTTATAAAACCAGATTAAACAGTTCCATTTATATACGTTTAATAAAACCAGATTAAACTAGTTCCATTTATTACGTTATAATAAAACCAGATTAAACTAGTTCCAGTTATTATACGTTATAATAAAACCAGATTAAACTAAATCCAGTTATTATACGTTATAATAAAACCAGATTAAACTAGTTCCATTTATTATACGTTATAAAGAACCAGATTAAACTAGTTCCATTTATTATACGTTTAATAGAACCAGATTAAACTAGTTCCATTTATTATACGTTATAATAGAACCAGATTAAACTAGTTCCATTTATTATACGTTATAATAGAACCAGATTAAACTAGTTCCATTTATTATACGTTTATAAAACCAGATTAAACTAGTTCCATTTATTATACGTTATATAGAACCAGATTAAACTAGTTCCATTTATTAAACTGTATTATAAACCAATTAAAACGTTCCATTTATTATACGTTATAATGAACCAGATTAAACTAGTTCCATTTATTTAGACTTAAATAAAACCAGATTAACTAGTTTCCATTTATTATACGTTTATAATAGAACCAGATTAAACTAGTTCATTTATTATACGTTATATAAAACCAGATTAAACTAGTTCCATATTTATACGTTATAATAGAACCAGACTATATATATTATATATCAATCATATCTGCTGCCATTCAAACGTATAGAAGGATGTCATTTGAATCCCGTGTTTTTGTTCTGTAGGTTGTGTTGCTCATGGCTTAACAGCGAAGAATTGCTGAGTTCAAAAAAAGGAAATCAGAGAAGACGTTAAAAAACAGTAAACGCCAAAGGTAGTGACCTCTGTCATTTCTCTGATAATCCACTGCATTGTCCTGTTAGACTACCCAACTATAGTATTATATTATATTAGAGTGATCAGTCAATACATACAATATATCTCTAGGAATCCTCACAGTGCTAAATATGATTTATGGTCCACAAGGGGGGCAGTGTGGTTCTATATTACGTTTAACACAGGGCTTCCAATGTTACTTTGGCCCGAACTGGGGGACGAACTCAGAGTCTCGCAGGTGAGGAATTAAGTCCGCGCCTGGCAACCCTGGTCAAACTCCTCCCCCACTACCCATCCATCTGCCTCATTTTTCCCGTGCTGCCCCTTTTATCCTTATTACAGTAATGCGTGTTATTATCATATTATCATGTTTATTCCCTAACTACAGTCATGTGTTTAATCAAAACTAAAATAATGTTTATTAAGGGGAACGTGGTCTCCATTAGTGGCCTTTATTACCAAGAGCACACTCCTTTCTTTAAAATGACTCCATTTTCTCAGCTGCAATCACAACTTACAGCAGTATAAGGGCTACTCCTGCTTACACAGAGAATTGTGACATCATCAGCACCAGCAAGCCCCCGGCATGAGCATGCCCACTTGTTCCCACTGCTGGGACAGAGCATAATCATGTTTTCATAAGCCCCTGAATTCACTGTAATGTGATTATCATAACTACTGTATGTGAGGTTTTAGAGTCATTAAGGGCATGTCCACCCCCAATATCATATCTATATTTACTTTCCCCACCCCTTAAAGGGCATGTCCACCCCCAAAACATAATCCCCCAACTACTGGCCCCATTGTGTAGGGTAGTTTAATCCTTACCTCACATCCCAGCTCCATAAGGTTCTCCTGTAGTCTCCCCCCAAAGTCCCAAAACTGCCCACCAGGAGGATAGCAGAGTCCATATAGGACCTGCCTCCTACCTGGCCTCCGGGAGAAGTTTGGCATGCGTACTGCAGCCCTTCTCCCCCTCCCTCTCCCTCCCTTTTAGGATTCCCTCCCCCTAGCGTAAATCCCTTTAGCTATATGATTCCCCCTGTCCCCCCAGCCCCAACCGCTCTATTTGTATTCTTAGAAAGTGCCCCAAACTTTACTTACCTTCCCTCTTTCCTCCGCCGCAATGAACTCCCGGCAGCCGCGTCCGTGATTGGCTGCCGCTCAGCCAATCACAGGCGCGACTGCCGGTCCCGCCCCTCTGCTTGCATTTTCTCCCAAGCAGAGGGCCGGCAGCGCGGCGGAGGAAAGAGGGAAGGTAAGTAGAGTTCGGGGCACTTTCTAAAAATAAAAATGGAGTGGTTGGGGCTGGGGGGATGGGGGGAATCATATATGCAAAGTTGGTTTTTAGGGTGGACATACCCTTTAAACAATGAGATCTTTATATTTTCTTACCTCCCTTCGATCCTTAAAGATCCTTTTACTTTCTTGTCTCTGCCAATATTCTCACCTCCTCTGCAAGCCCAATCAATATATACATATATATTTACGCTGATATCTGCCCTTCCCTGTGGCCCATATTTGACCGGAATCCATCACAGTAACAGAATATAAAAATGAAGATGAATGATAATATTTCACACACAGTGATTTCCACTTCCCCTTTACTAAATCCGTTCCATTCCGTCTACTCAGCACGTTGGTAAAAGGCATTGAGTAAGGTGTAAATCTGATTACGTGAATCCCTTCCCTGCAGTCAGATTACAGCTCAACAGGGTTTTAAATGAACCTGCCCCTGATTATTGAGCTTTTCAATTCTTCACAAACGTTCCATGAAATAACTAAATGTTCCATTACAATAGGAAATAACCCAATAGGGTTCGGTATTATAATAACCTGTAGATATTTCACCTGCTATGTTCAAACTTATTCTAATGTACAATTAAAGGTAAGGGGCATATTTATAAAGCTGGGGTATTCTTAAAGGGTACGTCCACCCACAAATTAAAATTTAACCTTAAGACGCAACGTCTCCGCTAATAACTGGGGCCCTTGTAAAGTTTTTAATATTTTCTCGCTTTACAGGGAGGTTACGGTATTGATGAGTTAAGTAAAGAAAGGGCAGTGAGCAAGACTGGCCTGGAATTACTATGGAACCTCGAAGGAAAATTATCTTCAATGACTGAGACTAAGAGGCTCTACACAGTGAGACAATGAACATGTGAGCAGGTCACGTGTGAACTCGAGGCTGAAAATGATTAAAAAATGAACTGGAATTTCTGAACTTTATTTTCAATGGGCAGAGAATGTATTTTTAATTAGAGGCAAAGCTACGGTTGATGACATTGTCTTTCATGTATATATTATATAGCAAATATTTCAACAAAAGTTAATCTTACATACGTTTCCTCTTTTGTTCAGAATGTAAAGGCGAAAGTAAGGATTTTTATTGACCTCTAGTCTAGAATTTGCTGATTAAAACATAAATTAAGTAAATTGAGATCACACCTCGGTAAATTGAGTAAAACCTTTCTGTAAAGAGAATTTAGCACAGGGAGATACAAGAAGATTATAGGATGGCTCCCCTCCTGGATAAATCAAACTGAGCATGTATTAGTCGGTGACTCCAGGAGTGGGAGGAGTTAGAAATGACTGGATGATTGAATTCATACATGTGTATTTCTTCTTAGGAATCACGAAGTGATATGATGTTTTAATCAGCAGTTTCTAAGCCTAAAATTAGGGTAAAAAAACTTTTAGACTAAACTGTTATATTTTGTATGTTCTTAGGCAGTTTATTAAACTGTAGATAGTAGTGGCAAAAGCTTCACAATAAGACCAAGACTGGCACTATCCTGTCTGTGAGGCTTAAAAAAAACGGATGTTAACCCACATCAAATAAGGAATATTAATGACTAGTAAACAGCCTATACCATACTGTATGGACCCGGAAATATTACTGATTGTGATAATTTATTAACATTACATCTCTTTAACTCTCCACCCCCCCCACCCCCGTGTATATGAAATATACTTCTTCCAGTACCTGCTCCCTTCTGGGCAGCCTAAAGCCCACCAGAACCAACCAGGTCCATCATCCTTTCCAGCTCCCCTGTCTCTAGGGGCCTTTCATAGTCCACCTCTCGGAAGTTGGGAATCATGGTTCTATATCACCATTCAGAGATCCAGGAACCGAATTCGCTCCGATAAATATTATTCTTTGATTTCCAGTTCAATGATTGTATAACCAGGGTGGAATAAGGTTTTATTTTTCAATGTAAATGTTTATTTCCTAGAAAGAAAAGTTTTCGAATTGATCACAATAATTCCTCTATTTTGAATTGAGAGTTGAGAGGTTAATACAAGTTATCAATAATAACTTCTAAAAGGTAAAACGTGAAAACCCCAAAAAATACACTGAGGTGGCAACAGGCCAAATAGTAACCCCAATAAAAAACAGTGATTAGTCTACTGTGTATTTATAATAATGTACTGTACTGTAGAAAGTTATTATTTTTATATGGGAAACAATAGTTTAATCAACTATATTTCTGTAAATAAATATTCTTTCATAAAAAATGTTTTTGTCAGTTTATATTAAGTAATCAACTGTAAATTATATCCTTATTATCTGTAAATGGTGCCAAGCTATGTATGTCATCAGTTATAATCAGTGTTTAGCTATGTCATCAGTTATAATCAGTGTTTAGCTGTGTCATCAGTTATAATCAGTGTTTAGCTATGTCATAAGTTATAATCAGTGTTTAGCAATGTCATCAGTTATAATCAGTGTTTAGCTATGTCATCAGTTATAATCAGTGTTTAGCTATGTCATCAGTTATAATCAGTGTTTAGCAATGTCATCAGTTATAATCAGTGTTTAGCTATGTCATCAGTTATAATCAGTGTTTAGCTATGTCATCAGTTATAATCAGTGTTTAGCTATGTCATCAGTTATAATCAGTGTCTATATCTATCTATCTATCTATCTATCCGTTTGATTTCCTCTCTATAAACTATACTCTTCCTTTACTAAAAAATCTCCTGAGTTGAGTTAAAATAAAAAACCTCCAATAAAATAAAACCAAATAAAATAAAATCCCCCCACAAGAAAAACACAGAACGTGAATCCGTCCGCAGTAAAACTCCCCCCCAGGGAACTGAGATCCATTCGCTTGCACGGAGACTTCTAGAACAAAATGTTTCTGTTCGTTGTGTGAGAATAAAAGTTGTTGTGAGCTACATTGTATCTTATTAGCCTGCAGACAGTTCCATAAATATCCTCTCCCTCTGTGCTGTTGTGATGGATTCAGAGACAAACAGCAGGTCCGCTCCCGCAGGTAAGTGCAATTCCTTGTCATGTATCTGCCACTAATGTCCTTTCTACATGGCCCCAAATCCACTTACATTCAATGTGTTATTACTGCAACGCTACAGAATGGAGAGGAGCTGACATAATGTTATTTCACATCACTGGAATGGTGTCATTACACCCTTACTAGGGCCATAGGGGCTTAGAGGTGGGACGTATTTTATTAATTTTACTATATTGATTAAGGGAACAGTATTAACACACAAAACTTGTCAAACCATTAAACTCAGAGATATGCAATGTTACAATGGGATCTAGATAGATATCACTTGGGCTGCTAAAGTGGCGATGAGATTCAAATGTTGATAAATGTGGTGATGCTTTTGACTTACAAATACTTGGGCTGCTTATAATATAATGCTCTGTGTTCAGTTCCCTGTTGGAAAGGGATCTTGGAGTTTTGGTGGAGAACAAACTTAAAGTAGCAAGAGTGCCAATGCGGACAAACAGCAGAGTCAGCATGGTATTGTCTGTTAGCGGGTTGGATTCGCAAGGGAGGAAAATGTATTCTCCCTCTTTAAATAAGCATTTGGGAGGGCCTCCTTTGGACTATGCAGTGCTTTTTGGAAATCCTGTGTAACAAAACGGACTTCTTGGAGAAAGGAAAGGGTTCAGAGAGGGCAACTAATTATAAGGGGATGGGGGGAGCTTGATATGAAGAAGACTGGAAAGTTACAATTAATGTACGCTCTGCATAAAAGGTGCTTGCGTGGGAATAATTACTGTGTATAATACTACCGGGCCATACAATAACTATCTGGGCATTGTTCATCAATAGAACATGTCAGAGGGACACACGACATCCCTTAAAACTTGAAGATAAAAGGTTTAGTCATGAAGTTGGAAAGGGTTTGTCCACTGTGAACAGTAAAGCTTATGAACTGTCTTCCATTGACGTTGGTTTATGGCAGGTTCATTGGTCAGTTTAAATAAACCGCTGGATGAGTTTCTAAAACAGGAATGTTACAAGTAACTGTATTGATACATAAAGTGAGATATCGGGAAAGGTTTGTCACTGTGAGAACGGTAAAGCTATGGAACTGTACTTCCAGTGGACGTTGTTAATGGCAGGTTCATTGGTCCGTTTAATCAAAGCTGGACTGAGTTTCTACAAACAAGGAATGTTACAACGTTACTGGTATTGATACTAAGTAGAGTTGGAAGGGTTTGTCACTGTGAGAACGGTAAAGCTATGGCCTGTCCTTTTCCAGTGGATGTTGTTATGGCCAGGGTTCATTGGTCATTTACTAAAGCTGGATGAGTTTCTACAAACAAGGGAATGTTACAGTTACTGGTATTGATACATAAGTAGAGTTGGGAAGGTTTGTCACTGTGGACCGTAAGCTATGGACTTGTCTATCCATGGACTTGTTTTATGGCAGGTTTCATGGTCAGTTTAATAAAAATCTGGAGGGTTTCTACCACAAGGAATGTTACAACGTTATGGTACTTGATACATAAAGTCGAGTTGGGGTTAAAGGATTTGGGGGGGGGAGTTCCCCCCCCCCCACTGTGAACTGTAAAGCTATGGAACTGTCTTCCATGGAGACGTTGTTAGGGGGCAGGTTCAGTTTCAGTTTCTAAAAATCTGGATGATTTTCTACAAACAGGAAGTTACATTACTAGGATTGATAACATAAAGTAGAGTTGGAACGGGTTTTGTCACTGTGGAGAACGGTAAGCTAGAACTGTCTTCCAGTGAACGTTGTTATGGCAGGTTCATTGGTCCCATTTAATAAAAGCTGGATGATTTTCACAAACAAGGAATGTTACAATTACGTATTGATACATAAAGTAGAGTTGGGACCGGGTTTGTCAGTGAGACCGTAAAGCTATGGAACTGTCTTTCCAGTGGCGTTGTTATGGCAGGTTCATTGGTCATTTAATAAAGCTGATGAGTTTCTACAAACCCAGGAATGTTACAGTTACTGGTATTGATACATAAGTAGAGTTGGGAAAGGGATTGTCACTGTGGAGAACTGTAAGCTAATGGAACTGTCTTCAGTGGACGTGTTAGTGCAGGTTTTCTTGGTCATTTAATAAAATCTGGATGAGTTTCTACAAACAAGGAATGTCAAGTGCGGGGATTGATACATAGTAGGTTGGGGAGGGTTTGTCATGTGAGAACCGGTAATCTAATGGAACTGTCTTCCATGTGTACGTTTGTTATGGCAGGTTCAACATTGTCATTGTAATAAAAAGCTGGATTATTGTCTCAACAAGGAATGGTTACAAGTTACTGGTTTGATAAACCTAAACGTATGAGTTGGAAAGGGTTGTCACCTGTGAAACGGTAAAGCTATGGAACTGTCTTCTAGTGGATGTTGTATGGCAGGTTCATGGTCAGTTTAATAAAAGCTGGGATGAGTTTCTACAAACAAGGAATGTTACAGTTACGTTACTGGATTGATACATAAGTAGAAGAGTTTGGAAAGGTTTGTCACTGTGAAGAACGTTAAAAAGTATGGAACTGTCTCATGACCCTTGTTATGGCAGGTTCATGGTACATTTTAATACAAAGCTGGATGAGTTTTCTACAACAAGAATGTTAAAAGTCGGGTATACATAAGTAAGAGTGGGAAGGTTTGTCACTGTGAGAAACTGTAAGCTATGGGAACTGCTCCCATGGATGTTGGTGGCAGGTTCATTGGTCAGTTGTTAAATAAAAAGCCCTGGAATGAGTTCTACAACAGGAATGTTTACAAGTTCTGGTATGGATACTAAAAGTAGAGTTGGGAAAGGGTTTGTCACTGTGAGAACGGTAGCTATGGAACCTGTCCTTCCAGTGTAGCGTTGTTATGGCATTCTATGGTCATGGTTAAGTAAAAGATGGATGATTTGCTACAACAAGGAATGTTTACAAGTTAAACTGGTATTGATACATCGTAGAGTGGAAAAGGGTTTGTCACTGTGAACCTTAAGCTAGGGAACTGTCTTCTAATTGGGGATGGTTGTTTGGCAGGTTCATTTTGGGTCAGTTTTTAATAAAGCTGGATAGTTCTACAAACAAGGAATGTTACACAGTTACTGTTGCTACATAAGTAGAGTGGGAAAGGGTTTGTCACTGTGAAGGGTAAAGCTATGGAACTGTCTTCCCGTGGAACGTTGTTTGGCAGGTTCATTGGTCAGTTTTTAATAAAAGCCTGGATGAGTTTGCTACAAACAAGGAATGATTTTTACAAGTTATCTCTGGATTTGATACATACTAAAGTTGGGTAACGGTTTGTCACTGTGAGAACGGTAAAGCTGGAACTGTCTTCGTGTACGTGTGTTATGGCAGGTTCATTGGTCAGTTTAATAAAAGCTGGATGAGTTTCTACAAACAAGGAATGTTAACCAGTTACTGTATTGATACATAAAGTAAGTTGGGCAAGGGTGTTTGTCACTGTGAGAACGGTAAAGCTATGGAACTGTCCTTCCAGTGACGTTGTTATGGGCAGTCATTGGTCAGTTATTTAATAAAAGCTGGTGAGTTCCTCAAACAAGGAATGTTAAGTTACTGGTTTGATACATAAGTAGAGTTGGTGAAATGGTTTGTCACTGTGAAACGGTAGCTATGGACTGTCTGTCAAAACCAGTGGACGTTGTTATGGCAGGTTCTATTGTCAGTTTATAAAAGCTGGATGAGTTTCTCAAACAAGGAAGTTAGCAATTTACTGGTATTTGATACCTAATCGAGGTTGGGAAAGGGAAAATTTCCGCATTGCCCACTTGGATCAGGAGATTTTTTCCCCCTTCATAATTTGGGTGGTTTTTTTTGCATTCCTCTGGATCAACCGTAGACAGGAAATGAGGATATTGCTAGATGGTTTTGCATGGATGGACGTCTGTCTTTATTCAAGCCTTAATACTATACTATACTATACTATACTATCCTATACTATCCTATACTATCTACACATATCATACTATAACTGTACCGTAATTTACGTACTATACTGTACTATACGGTATTTCTATACTAATACTATACTATACTATACTGTACTATACTATATTTACTGTTCTATACTATACTATACGTATTCTACATATACTGTACTATACTATCTTATCTGTAAATATACTGTACTGTACTGTACTACTATACTGTAATATCCTGTATTGTACTATACGGTACTGTACTATCTATACATAACTGTCTAACTTATACTGTACTATACTGTACTATAACTATACTATACTATATCATCCTATACTGTACTGTATGGTGTTTTTGGTTTTTTTTGTTTCTGTACTATACTCATACTATACTGTACTATACTGTACTATACTATCTATACTAATTTGTACTAATCACTGTACTTACTATAATGTCTGTACTATATATACTGTCTGTACTATACTGTACTCTACTATACATCCTGTCACTATACTATACGTACTATACCTATAACTGTACTGTCTTATACTGTACTATATGTACTTACTATCACTATACTTAACTGTATGTACTGTACTATCTAGACTACTACTGTACTATACTATCCTATACTGGTACTGTACTATACATACTATACCATGCTCCTATTCTCTACTGTACTGTACTAGACTGTTAAACATCCTATACTAATACTGTACGAGACTCAATTATACTGTACTGTTACGATACTATACTATACTGTACTGTACTGACTATACTGTAACATACTATACTGTACTGTACTTACTGTACTGTACTATACTGTACTGTACTGATACTGACTATACTGTACTATACATGTAATATACTATACTGATACTTTCTTAAGCGTACTGTCTGTACTATACTGTACTATCTATACTGTACTGTACTATACTAACTATACTGTACGTACTATACGGGCTAATACTGTACTGTACTTACTGTACTATACTGGACTGTACTATACTGTACTATCTTTCACTTACTGTACTGTACTGTACGTAACTATACTGTACTAATAACTGATACGATACTTAACTGTACTATACTATACTGTACATACTATACTATACCGGTACGGTACTATACTGTCCTATACTGTACTATCTATACTATACTGTCGTACTGTCTGTACTATACTATAACTCATAACTGTACTAATACTATACTATACTTGGGGGGGGGGGGTTTTGTTTTTTTACTGTACTTAACTATCCTATACTATAGCATACTATTCTAGACTGGTAAACTGTACTATACTGACTATACTATACTATACTATACTATACTATACTATACTATACAGTTTTAGTTTTACCCCTCTATTTTACCTATTGTTGTGTTTGGCGTGGTGAATGGCCCTTCAAACTATTAATGCAGCAACACAGGAGTAGGGATACTTGCCATTACCCCTACACGAATTATAGGGAAATAGTTCACTTTGTAGTTTAGTGGTGCTTCCAGTTAAAATATTGTGGTTTGGACACACGGATTAGTCATTTGAACTTCATTATTTTATCAGTAATTTTTTTATATGTAAGTCTGGGGACGGCATGGGACATATAAAAAGGTAACAGGATCCTATAGGGACATTTAAAATCTTTCTTCCTCTGGCCCTGCACTAGAATGTGAATGACATTCTATGATTGTTTGATGCCTGAACTCCTTCTGCCGTACCCCCTCCTGTTTATTACCCAGGATCTATGGGAGTACTCAAATAATTGTCGATTCTTTGTTTTAGATTCCGATGTCCGGAGAATCTGCGGGTGAATAATGACAATAAATGGATCATCGGGAATTGGTTCCCAAAATCAAACCCTTTTCCATTTTATTGTGTCAAACTGTTTTGCAATTTTCCACACTTCATATCACAGTCCAATAATATTTGTAATTACCTATAGCCCCTATAGATTCGCCTCAGCAATCCGAGGAGCGTACGGGGCACGGATCGCACTATGGCGGAGCGATTGAAATTTTCGCTTCAGTGGGCGCCTGTCCTGGCTTTTCTGTGTGTATTCCGTGGCAGGAGGAGATGGCACGTTCGCGTCAGTCATTACTTATCTCAACAATGGGGGGGAAAAAATCTCGTAAACTGCTAAAGAAGCCGAGAGTATGTATTTAAAGGAGAAGCGAAGACGGAAACTATTTTATCTTATAGTCCAGACCATAAAAAATCGGGTTTATTCGAACGTTCTTATCGTTTAACAATGGTGCTAATGTTGCCCCCAACCAATCAGATGTTATTTAACATTTGAAGCTAAGATACTGATTGGTTGGGCAACATTAGCACATTTTAAACTGATTAAGAACTTTTACTCTGAATAACCCTGAAAGGTATTAGGCTGAGGCCCACACTGCAACGCACAGGATCACGCACAAAATCGCAAGCGTTTCGCACTTGATTCATCGTGTGCGATTCTTGTGCGCGTTTGGTGTTCCGTTTTTTTGGCCATTTTGCCATAGAAAGCATGCGTTAACGCCCAAAAGTGTGGAACCGGAACAGGGAATTTTCCAGGGCTTTCCCGCATTTTCCATTTTAGCGAAAATCGTGGGCACAATCGCGAGCGCGAAATGCGTGCACAATCGTGTGAAAACCGCGCTAGTGTGACCTCACCCTTACTATCCAGTGCTGTAAAGATCTGATCTGATTGGAAAGAGTCATGTTCATAGGTTGGATAATGACTGTTATTTATCCCATGTTATTTATCCCATGTTATTTAGCCCATGTTATTTAAGCCCTTTATTTATACCACTGTTATTTATTCCCATGTTATTTTCCATGTTCGTTATCCCATGTTTATTTAGCCCATGTTATTTAGCCCCCTGCTATTTACCCAAGTTCTTTAGCCCCATGTTATTTATAGCCCTGTTATTACCCCCAAAATGGGTTTTATTTAATCCCATGTTATTTAGCCTCATGTTATTTATCCCATGTTATTTTAGCCCATGTTATTTAGCCCATGCTATTTATCCCATGTTATTTAGCCCATGTTATTTATCCCATGTTATTTATCCCATGTTATTTAGCTCATGTTATTTATCCCATGTTATTAGCCTGTTTTTAGCCGTTATTTAGCCCCATGTGATTTAGCCAGGCTATTTAGCCCATGCTATTTCGTCCCCATGTAATTATCCATGGTATTTATCCCCTGTTATTTATCCATGTTCTTTATGCCCCTGTTGTATTTAGCCCCTGTTATTATCCCATGTTATTTATCCCATGTTATTTATCCCATGTTATTTATCCCATGTTAATTATCCCATGTTATTTATCCCATGTTATTTATCCCATGTTATTTAGCCCATGTTATTTAGCCCATGTTAATTATCCCATGTTATTTATCCCATGTTTATATTATCCACATGTTAATTTATAGAGCCCTGTTATTTTAAGCCATTTATTTAGCCCATGTGTTTAGCCCATGTTATTTAGCCATGTTTATTATCCCATGTTATTTATCCCGTTTATGTATCCCATGGTATTTATTCCCCTGTTCGTTAATCCCATGTTATTTATCTAATCCCATGTTATTTAGCCATTTATTTTAGCCCATTTTCATTTATCCCATGCTTAATTATCCCATGTTTATTTAGCCATGTTATTTATCCGCATTTATTTTAGCCCAGTTTATTTAGCCATGTTACTTTATCCAATTTTCTTTATACCATGTTATTTTAAGCCCCTGTTATTTAGCCCTGTTTATTTAGCCTCATGTTAATTATCCCATGTTATTTAGATCCCCTGTTATGTATCCAATGTATTTATCCCCATGTTATTAGCCCTGTTTTTATATCCATGTTATTCATAATCCAATTTTCTTATCCCATGTTATTAGCCCATGTTATTTAGCCCATGTTATTTATCCCAATTTATTTATCCCATGGTTATTTATCCCATGTTATTTAATATCCCATGTTATTTAGCCCGTATTCTCCATGTTATTTAGCCCATGTTATTTAGCCCATGTTATTTAGCCCATGTTATTTAGCCCATGTTTTGTGTACTTTCATTTGTTCTTTACCCCTGTGAATCATTAGGGGGGTTTGGTTTCCATAATGCCGCTCTCCCAATATTATTTTGTGACTTTTCACCATTAAATTGCATGGGGTGAACCAATAGACACTTTCCGGGAGCCTCTAATGCAGAGATAAGTGGCACATTGGGCTGTAAAACCTTTGTCATTTCAAATAAATATCGGTAAAGAGAAGACGGTCTGGTGACATTTCGTAGGTTGTAATAAAGTGTAAGAGCTGCAAAATCTCAATATCGTCCATTAAAGTTGCATTTCCTTATACATCGAATAACAGTGCAAAATATCCGTGGGCCCTGCTCAGTTCCATAAAAACTGGAGAGATTCCTCCGAGTCGACCCAGTATAATTTGTATATGGATAAAGCTTCGTACACACGTCAGATCATTTTCGTACCATGTGCCCAATGAACGTTCAGCGCCCGTCTCGTTATACACTAGTTCAGCCAACGATACCTGTACATACATGAACGTGTTGGATAATGTTCGTTTGGTACGGTGTTTACGTGACCGTACGTATTCAGTCACGTTCGGGAATATCGCGTGATCTCCGAAATGTTACACATGTTTTTCATTCAATCTTCATTACACTCTCCCGTCATCTGCCGACTATGTCCAAATACACAATCGTCATAACGAATCCGCCAGGCTGATCGTCGGAAAAAGGCGAATAGTCGTGGATCGTTGGTCTTAGAATCGGTTCAGCTCGTTTTCGCACGATGGGTCGTTTCATCGGATAAATTCTTGCGAAACATGCTCTGACTGTGTAGAGCTTAAGAGCATCAGTTTTTTTACCTAAAAAAAAAAACTCACTGCCACTGCAACTGCACTCTGCAAAGGAATGCTGGGAATTTAGTCTCATAACATCTGGACAAGCTTAGATGGACACTCCCTGGTTGCAATCCATAGAGCTGGCTGTGAAATTTCACCACCTGAGCTATTCCATTCCCCTGTTTGTTCTGATTTGGCTACTTGCTAGAGCTTTATGATCAGTTTAAAGCTTTGATTGGCTGTAGGTTGTTAAAACAAAGTTGTGAGCAAGAGGCTGAAAAAGTAATTAGAACCGGTGCTCCGAGCTGGAGAAAACTTCCTAGACGTTAACGCCCGAGCGCAAAATCTACTCAAGAACCTAACACCGAAGGTAACACAGTCATGTGCTGTGTTAGAACCATCATTGCCTTTTAAAATGCACAATAAAGAATAATTTCCCCAATGAATAATTAAATAATGTGAGTTGATTTCTTTTTATTATGCTAAATGGTTCTGGTTCTCCAGTTAGAGTAATGGGTTTTTATAGTACCCACCACTTTCTAACCACCATAGCCTGTGGTAAAAATCAACTGAACGCTACGTGACCATAAACGCTCCTTAGAAGGTCAGTCACCCACCAGAGCTGTCTAGTGACTACTGGATGACCTGACTGCGTCCTCTCTGTAAACGAGACTCAACAGTGAGAAAAACAGAGGTGGGAATTATAATATGTAAGAGTTGGCCAGTATGTGCCTAGCCTGTATGTTTATAACCTGTACCTGTATGTTTATAACCTGTACCTATATGTTTATAACCTGTACCTGTATGTTTATAACCTGTATGTTTATAACCTGGCCTGTATGTTGATAACCTTACCTGTATGTTTATAACCTGTACCTGTTGTTTATAACCTGTATGTTTATATAACCTGTACTGTAATTTTATAACCTGACCTGTATGTTATAACCTGTACCTGTTTTTTATAACCTGTACCTGTATGTTTTATAACCTGTATGTTTATAACCTGGTACTGTGTGTTTATAACCTGTCCTGTATGTTTATACCTTACCTGTTAATTTTATAACCTGTCCCTGTATGTTTATAACCTGTAACCTGATGTTTAATAACTGTACCTGTATGTTTATAACCTGTACCTGTCATGGTTTATACCCTTTACCTGTCTGTTTTAAACCTGTACCTGTATGTTTATAACCTGTACCTGGGTGTTTACAACCTGTACCCTGTATGTTTATAACTGTACTGTATGTTTTATAACCTGGACCGGGATGTTTTAAACTGTACCTGTGTGTTATTATAACCTGTACCTGTGTGTTTTAAAATAACCTGTACCTGTATGTTTAATAACCTTACCTGTATGTTTATAACCTGTAACCCTGGTGTGTTATAACCTGTACCTGTATGTTTATAAACCTGTACCTGTAATGTTTATAACCTGTACCTTATGTTTATAACCTGTACCTGTATGGTTTATAAACTGTACCTTTATGTTATAACACTGTACCGGGTGTGTTTATAACCTGTAACCTGTGTGTTTATAACCTTACTTGTATGTTTATACCATGTACCTGTATTTTATCATGTACCTTATTTTACTACCTGTACTATAGTTATACCTGTACCTGTGTGTTTATAACCTGTACCTGTTATGTTTATACCTGTATGTTTATAACCTTATACCGTGTGTTTATAACCTTTACTGTATTGTTTATAACCTGTACCTGTATGATTTCTAACCCTGGACCTTGTATGTTTTAACCTGTACTATATGTTTTAACCTGTTACCTGTGGTGTTTATAACCTGACTGTATGTTTATACCTGTATGTTTATAACCTGTACCTTGTGTTTATAACCTGTACCTGTATGTTTAGAACCCTGTACCTGTATGTTTATAAACCTGTACCTTATGTTTTATAAATGTACCATGTATGTTTATACCTGTACTGTGTTTTAACCTGTACCTGTATGTTTTATAACCTGTTACTGTATGTTTCTTAACCTGTATGTTTATAACCTGTACCTTTGTGTGTTATAACCTGTACCTGTATGTTTAAACCTTGTCTGTTATCACCGGATCCCTGTGTGTTTATAACCGGTCCCTGTAGGGTTTAATAACTGTATGTTTTATACCTGTACCTGTGTGTGATATACCATGTACCTGTATGTTTATAACCTGTCCCTGTATGTTTGATAACCTGTACTATAGGTTTAATAACCTGTCCCTGTGGTTTTTATAACCTGTACCTGTATGTTTATAATCCTGTATGTTTAAACCTGTACTGTGTGTTTATAACTGTACCTGTATTTTATAACCTGTGCCTGTGTGTTTATAACGTCCTGGATGTTTAATAAACCTTATGTTTATCAATCCTGTACTGTGTGTTTTCTAACCTGTACCTGTTATGTGTATAACCTGTATGTTTTTAACCTTTACCTGTGTAGTTTATAACCCTGTCCGTATGTTATAACCTGTACCTGTTAATGTTTATACCTGTACCTGTGTGTTATACCCTGTACCTGTTATGTTTAAAACCTGTAATTTTATAAACCTGTACCTGTTTTGTATAACCTGTACCTGTATTTTTATACCGTGTAATTTTTAGACCTGTACCTGTGTGTTTATAATGTCCCTGTATGTTTATAACCTTTGCCTGTGTGTTTAATAACCGTACATGTATGTTTAATAACCTGTACTGTATGTTATAACCTGTCCCCTGTAGTGTTTATCACCTGTACCTGTTGTTTTATAACCTGATACCTGTAATGTTTATAACCTGTACCTATAGGGTTATAACCTTTACCTGTGTGTTTATACCTGTACCTGTATGTGTTAGAACCTGTATTTTATACCTGTACCTGTGGTGTTTATAACCTGTGTGTTTATAACCTGTACCGGTATGGTTTTACTAACGCTGTACCGTATGTTTTATAACCTGTACCAGTTATGTTTATAACCGGTACCTTTGTGTTGTCACCTGTACCTGTATGTTTATAACCTGTTAACCTGTATTTTATAACCTGTACCTATAGGTTTAGTAGGGTGACTCCTGTCCTGTGTGTTTTTATAACCTGTACCTGTTGTTTATAACCTTAATGGTTTAACCGGTACATGTTGTTATAACCTTTTCCTGTATGTTTATACCTGTATGTTTATAACCTGTACCGTGTGTTTATAACCTGTACCTAGTATGTTTAAACCTGGTACCTGTTGTGTTTTAATACCTGTAACCTGTCTGTTATAACGCTGTACCTGTTGTTTATACCTGTACCTGTAAGTTATACCTGTAACCTGTTGTTTATAACCTGTACCTGTATGTTTTATAACCTCGTATGTTCACATAACCTGTACCTTGTGTTTATCACCTTTCACCTTAATGTTTATAACCTGTTGTTTATAACCTGGAACCTCGTGTGTTGATAACCGTTCTTATGTTTATAACCTGTATGTTTATACCGTTACCTGTGTTTATACCTGTCCTGTAATGTTTTATAACCTGTTGTTTATAACCTGTACCTGTGTGTTTATCACCTGTAACCTGTATGTTTATAACCTGACCTGATGGTTATAACCTGTCCGTTGGTTATAACTGTACTGTGTGTTTTATACTGTACCTGTAGTTTATAACCTGATGTTTATAACTGTACCTGTGTGTTATACCTTACCCTGGTATGTTTATAACCTGTATGTTTTCTTATACCTGTACCGTGTGTTTATAAGGTGCAGATAGGCAGGGTACCTGTACCTGTATGTTTCTAACCTTTTGCCTGTGGTGTTTATCACCTGTTACCTGTATGTTTAGAACCTGTACTGTATGTTTTATAACCTGTCCTGTGTGTTTTTATCAACCTTACCTGTATGTTTATAACCTGTACCTGTAATGTTTTATAACCTGTACCTATAGGTTTATAAACCTTTACACCTGTGTGGTTTTTTATAAACCTGTCCCTGTATGTTTATAACCGTATGTTTATAACCTTACTGTTGTGTTTATAACCCGGTGGTGTTTAATAACCTGTAACCTGTAATGTTTATAACCTGTACCTGTATGTTTATAACCTGTACCAGATTTTTATAACCTGTACCTTGGTTTATCACCTGTACCTGTATGTTTATAACCTGTACCTGTATGTTTATAACCTGTACCTATAGGTTTATAACCTGTACCTGTGTGTTATAAACCTGTTACCCTGTAGTTTATAACCTGTATGTTTATAACCTTACCTGTGTGTTTTATACCTGTACCTGTAATGTTTATACCTGTATGGTTATAACCTGTACCTGTGGGTGTATACCTGTTCCTGTATGTTTATAACCTGTATGTTTATAACCTGTACCTGTGTGTTTAAACCTTACTCTGTAGATATTATAAACTAGTAAACACTGTGTGTTATCCCTTACCTGTTTTTTATAACCTGTACCTGTAAATGTTTTAACCTTACCTGTATGTTTATAAAACCTGTACCTGTAAGTTTCTACCTGTACTGGTGTGGTTTATAATACCTGTACATGTAATGTTTATAACCTGATTTAATACCCTTACCTGTGTGGTTATAACCTTTACCTGTATGTTTTATAACCTGTATGTTTTAACCATGTACCTGTGTGGTTGATAACCTGTACCTGTATGTTATAACCTCTTAGTTTATAACCTATACCTGTATGTTGATAACCTTGTACCTGTATGTTTATAACCTTTACCTGTATGTTTTATACCCTTATGTTTATAAACTGTCCTGTATGTTTATAATACCTGTACCTGTGTGTTATCACCTGTACCTGTAGTTTATAACCTGTACCTTTATGTGTATAACCTGTAACCTATCGGTTTAAACCTTACCTGTGTGTTTTATAACCCTGTCCCTGTATGTTTTTAACTGTATTTTTACTGTACCTGTGTGTTTATAAACCTGTTCCTGTATGTTTTATACCTGTATGTTTATAACCTGTACCTGGTGTGTTTATAACCTGTACTGTATGTTATAACCTGTACCTGTGTGTTTAACACCTGTACCTGTATGTTTATAACCCTGTCTGTATGTTTATAACCTGTACGCTGTTATGTTTTATACTCTGTACCTGGATGTTTATAACCCTGTACTTTGTGTTTATAACCTGTACCTGTATTTTATAACCTGTATGTTGATACACCTGTAACCTGGTGTTTTTTAACTGGTACCTTGTATGTTATAAACCTGTATGTTTATAACCTGTACCGGTGTGTTGATACCTTACCTGGATGTTTATACCTGTATGGTTATAACCTGAACCTGTATGTTATAACCGGTACCTGTATGTTTTATACCTGTATCCTGTATGTTATAACCTGTATGTTTATCCCTGTACCTGTATGTTTATAACCTGTACCTATAGTTTATCACCGGTACCTTTATGTTTATAACCTGGAACTGTATTTTATACCTGTACCTGTAATGTTTATAACCGTACCTATCGTTTATAACCTGTACCTGTAGTTTATAACCTGTAACCTGTAGGTTTATAACCTGTACCTGTGGTTTATAAAACCTGTACCTGTAGTTTATAACCTGTACTATAATGTTGATAACCTGTACCTGTGTGTTTATAACCTGTCCTTAGGTTTATAACCTGTACCTGTGTGTTTATAAACCTGTACCTGTATGTTTATTAACCGTATTTTTAACTTACACCTGTGTGTTTATAACTGTACCTGTATGTTTAATCCTGTGGCCTGTGTGTTTATCCTGTAACCTGTGTTTTTTTTATCACCTGTACCTGTATGTTTTAAAACCTGTATGTTTATAACACCTGTAACCTGTGTGTTTTATAAACTGTACCGTATGTTTATTACCTGTGCCTTGTGTTTAAGAACCTGTACCTGTGTTTTTATAACCTGTACCTGTATGTTTAACCTGGTATGTTTTATACCCTGTACCTTGTGTGTTTATAACTGTACCTGTATGTTTATAACCTGTGCCTGTGTGTTATAACGCTGTACCTGTATGTTTATAACCTTTAACCTGTGTTTTATACCTGTTACCTGTATGTTATAACCTGTATGGTTTATAACCTTCACTTTGTGTTTATACCCTGTAGCCTTTGTGTTTATAACCTGTACCTGGGTGTTTATACCCTGTACCTGTATGTGTTATAACCTGTCCTGTATGTTTATAACCTGTAACCTGTATGTATATCACTGTACCTTGTGTTTATAACCTAGTACCTGTGGGGTTATAACCTGTAACCTGTATGTTTTATACCCTGTACCTGTGTGTTTATAACCTGTACCTGTATGTTTATACCTAACCTTATGTTTCTAAAACCCTGTACCCTGGTATGTTTATCACCTTTCCTGTGTTTTTGTTTTTAAAAAAATTTAACCTGTACCTGTGTGTTTATAACCTGTCTACCTGTATTTTATAACCCTGTCCCTGTTTTTTATAACTCTGTACCTGTATGTTTATAACCTGTACCTGTAGTTATAACCTGTAAACCTGTCATGTTTTATAACCTGTAACCTGTGTGTTTTAACCTGTACTGTAATGTTTATATAACTGTATGTTTATAACCTGTACCGGTGTGTTTATAACCTGTACCTGTTAGGGTTATACCTTTATGTTTAATCACCTGTACCTGTGTGTTTATAAACTGTACCTGTATGTTTATAACCTGTGCCTGTGTGTTTATAACCTGTACCTGTATGTTTATAACCTGTACCTGTATGTTTATAACCTGTACCTGTGTGTTTATCACCTGTACCTGTATGTTTAGAACCTTAACCTGTAAGTTTTATAACCTTTACCTATAGTTTTACCTTTAACCTGTGTGTGTTATAACCTGTACCTGTATGTTTATACCTTATGTTTATACCTGGTACCTGTGGTGTTTTACCCTGTGTGTTTATAACCTGTCCTTGTATGTTTTAACACCTTTACCTGTATGTTTATAACCTGTACCAGTATGTTATAACCTGAACCTGTGGTTTTTATATATCACCTGTACCTGTATGTTTATAACCTGTACCTGTAATGTTTATAACCCTGGATACCTATAGGTTTCTAACCTGTACCTGTTTTTTTAACCTGTACCTGTATGTTTATCAACCTGTAATGTTTATACAGGTACCTGTGTGTTTATAACCTGTACCTGAGGTTTTATAACCTGTACCTGTGTGTTTATCCACCTGTACCTGTATTTTTATAACCTGTACTGTATGTTTATACCTTTACCTATAGGTTTATAACCTGTACCTGTGGTTTTTAACCTGTACATGTATGTTTATAACCTGTTGTTTTTACCTGTACATGTGTGTGTATAACCTGTTTCCTGTATGTTTATACCTGTATGTTGTACCTGTACCTGTGTGTTATACCGGTACCTTACCTGATGTTATAACCTTGTACCCTGTGTGGTTTATAAACCTTACCTGTAATGTTTATAACCTGGACCTGTATGTTTATAAAAACCTCTACTGTATGTTTTAACCTGTACCTGTATGTTTATAACCTTACCTGTGTGTTTTATAACCTGTACCTGTATGTTTATAACCTGTATGTTTATAACCTGTACCTGTGTGTTTATAACCTGTACCTGTATGTTTATAACCTGTATGTTTATAACCTGTACCTGTGTGTTGATAACCTGTACCTGTATGTTTTACCTGTATGGTTTCTAACCTATAAACCTGATGTTTATACCGGTAACCTGGATGTTTATACCTGTACCTGTAAGTTTATAACCTGTATTTTATAAACCTGTACTGTAATTTTATTAACCTGTACCTATAGGTTTATAACCTGTACCTTTAATGTTTTATAATACCTGTACCTTATGTTTATACCTGTACCTGTCTGTGTACCCTGTACCTATAGGTTTATAACCTGTACCTGTATGTTTATAACCTGTACCTGTATGTTTATAACCTGTACCTGTATGTTTATAACCTGTACCTATAGGTTTATAACCTGTACCTGTATGTTTATAACCTGTACCTTATAAGGTTTATACCTGTTACCCTGTGTGTTTATAACCTGTACTCTATAGGTTTTAACCTTAACCTGTGTGTTTATAACCTGTCCTGTATGGTTAATAACCTGTAACCTGTAGTTTTAACCTGTATGTTTATCACCTTTACCTGTGTGTTTATACCTGTCACCGTATGTTTATACCTGTACCACTGTATGTTTATAACCGGTACCTTATGTTTATACCCTGTACCTGTTGTTTATAACCTGTACCTGTAGGTTTATAACCTGTATGGTTTTATTACCTTTACCTGTGTGTTTAAACCTGTACCTGGCTGTTTCTAACCTGTATGTTTATAACCTGTACTGTGTGTTTATAAACGGTACCTGTATGTTTCACCTGTGGCCTGTGTGTTTTCTAACCTGTACCTGTATGTTTATAACCTGTACTGTATGTTTTATACCTGTACCTGTATGTTTATACCTGTACCTGTGTTTTTATCCCTGTACCTGTATGTTTATAACCTGTCCTGTATGTTTATACCTGTACCTATATTTTTAGTACATGTACCTTGTGTTTATAACCGGAAACCTGTATGTTTTTCACCTGTATCGTTTATACCTGTACCTGTTGTTTGATACCTGTGTGTTTTTGTTTATAAATATAAACTTACCTGTATGTTTTAGAACCTGTCCCTGTTTTTTATAACCCTTTGTACTGTGTGTTTATCACCTGTAACCTGTATGTTTATACCTGTAACCTGTATGTTTTATACCTGTACCTATAGGTTTATAACCTGTACCTGTGTGTTTTTAAAACCTGTACCTGTATGTTTATAACCTGTATGTTTATAACCTGTACCTGTGTGTTTATAACGCTGGTACCTGTATGTTTATAACCTGTATGTTTATAAACCCTTTACCTGTGTGTTATAACCTGCCTTATGTTTATAAACCTGTACCTTGTTTATAACCTGTACTGTTATTTTATAACCTGATGTTATAACAGTACGTTGTTTATAACTGTACCTTATGTTATACCGGTACTGGTATGTTTATAACCTGTACCTGTATGTTTATAACCTGTACCTGTATGTTTATAACCTGTACCTGTAAGTTATAACCTGTACCTGTATGTTTTACTACCTTTACCTCTTTGTTTTATCACCTGTACCTGTATGTTTATACCTTTACCTGATGTTTATAACCTGTACCTATGGTTTTCTAACCTGTAACCTGTGGTTTTAAACTGTAGTTATACCCTTCTGGTGTTTATACCTGTGTGTTTTTTCATAACCTGTACTGTATGTTTACCTGTATGTTATACTTACCTGTATGTTTTCTACCTGTACCTGTATGTTTATAACCTGTATGTTTTAAACCTGTACCTGTGTGTTTAGAAACTGTACCTTATGTTTATAACCCTGTCCTGTCGTTTATCCCTGTACTGTGTGTTTATAACCTGTACCTGTTATGTTTTACCTGTATATGTTTATAACTGTACTGGTGTGTTAATAAACTGTAACCTGTATGTTTATAACCCTTACCTGTATGTTTATAACTGTACCTTTGTGTTTTAACCTGACCTGTATGTTTATAACCTGACCTTGTATGTTTAAACCTGTATGTTATAACCTGTACGCTTTGTGTTTATACCCTGTACCTGTTGGTTTAAATAACCTGTACTTACCTGTATGTTTATAACCTGTCCCTTATAGTTTATAACCTGTACCTGTATAAGCATAACTAGCACCCAAAGATCAAGATATCAATATAAGTTAGATGGCACAACATTGATTTCTTATTTATGTCATCAATCACTCGTTGATATATAGATATCCTTTCGGGTGTGCTACTTTCATGACTGACAGCTGGTAACTGGGAACCATGAAGCAGAAGAGGATTAAAAGACTTGGGCAGTATTTCGGTTTTAGTCTTCACATCTCTCAGATTATTATGACATTGCAGTTTGGGGATCTACGTATATATCTTTTTCCTTAAGTTTTATTCAAGTTAATTGAACTATTACTAGGGGTCAGTATATTCAACCTGCAGTTTAGAGCATTTGGGCAACGCTCTAATCATTACATAACACCTTGCCACCCTTTTAGGCTCACACACTCGTTGGATCGCAGGGGCTGACCTACGATCATGATGATGTGTATTAGTGCCCCGTGGCGGGGTCTTTGTCGGGCAAACAGCTGTTGGGCCTGGGCGGGGCTCTACCCATTTGGGCCAGGTCGTCCCACCTTAGTGGCGATGGTTTGATAAAGTTGAACTTGATTGAGTCACTTGGTTTTCATGTCAATCCTGGTCTGTGAAGCTTTTACATAACTCAAATGCAACCTTTTGTTCTATACCTGAGGTTTCGCTCCTTTACTGTGATTGATAAAAATGTTTATCAGCATGGGAACATGGTGACGAGATCAAACGGGACACAGCGAAAATAAGGAGAGGAGATGAAACCATGAGGATGTCATAGGAGTGCGGAAACCATCACCCATGGAAACATAATAACTCATTCTATGGCCCTTTGAGTTGGATAATAAAAGGCAAAGTTTTACTTGGACTGATGTTCACTCGTGGTACTCAAGGCTAATGATACTATACATTCATTTTAAATCCCCAAGAGGGGTCCAAGAATGTAAATGTTTTATATTACAATTTAAATTTAAACTCCATAAAACCAACACAATTTCCTTAAAATCATCACACCTCACCTGGGGGATAACAACTTACAGGAGCAATCAGTGCCAAGCGGTAACAAGCCAGAGCCAGCATGGTATTGTCTTGTATAAAGAGGTATGGATTCAGGGGGAAAATGTAATCCCCTCTTACAAAGCATTGTAAGCCTCATTTGGATATGCAGTGCAATTTTGGAATCCTGTGTACAAAAGGACATCTTAGAAATGGAAAGGGTTCAGAGAAGGCACTAAAATTATAAGGGGGATTTGGGGAGGTTGAATATGAAGAGAGACCTGGAACAGTTACAATTATGTACGCGAAGAAAGGCGCTTGCGTGGGGTATGATTACTGTGTATAAATACATTACGGGCCTACATAAACTTCTCCAGCGATGGACCTGTCTTCATGGCCGTTTTTATGGCGGTTCATGGTAATTTTAATAAAAAGCTTGATGAGTTTCTACAAACCCGAATGTTCAAGTTACTGGGATTGATACAATAAGGTAGAGTTGGAGAAATGGTTTGTCCTGTGAGAACGGTAAAGCTATGGAACTGTCTTCCATGGACGTGTTTATGGCGGTCATTGTCAGTTTACATAAAGCTTGGATGAGTTTATAACAAACATGATGCTTATACAAGTTACTGGGATTGATACATAAGTGAGTTGGAACGGGTTTGTCACGTGAGAACGGTAAAAGCTATGGTACTGGTCTTCCAGTGGAACGTTGTTATGGCAGGTGCATTGGTCAGTTTAATAAAAGCTGGATGAGTTTCTACAAACAGAATGTTACAAGAACAAGTTCTGTATTGATACAATAAAGTAAGAGAGTTGGGAAAGGTTTGTCACTGTGAAACGTAAAGCTATGGAACTGCTTCCAGTGACGTTGTTATGGCATGTTCATTGGTCAGTTTAATAAAAAGCTGGATGGGTTTCTACAACAAGGAATGTACAAGTTACTGGAATTGATACATAAATAGAGTTGGGAAAGGGTTTGTCACTGTGAGAACGTTAAAGCTATGGGAACTGTCCTTCCATGGACTTGTTATGGCCGGTTTCACTTGGTCATTTAATAAAAGCTGGATGAGTTTTCTACAACAAGGAATGTGACTTAGTTACTGGTATTGATACATAGTAGAGGTTTTGGGGAAGGGTTTTGTCCTGTGAGAACGGTAAAGCTATGAACTGTCTTCCATGGACCTTTGTTAGGGCAGGTTCATTGGTCATTTATAAAGCTGGATTATTTTTTTTTTTTTTTTTTTTTTTTTTTTTTTTTTTTTTTTTTTTTTTTTTTTTATTTTTTTTTTTTTTTTTTTTTTTTTTGTTTTTTTTTTTTTTTTTTTTTTTTTTTTTTTTTTTTTTTTTTTGTTTTTTTTTTTTTTTTTTTTTTTTTTTTTTTTTTTTTTTTTCTTTTTTTTTTTTTTTTTTTTTTTTTTTTTTTTTTTTTGTTTTTTTTTTTGTTTTTTTTTGTTTTTTTTTTTTTTTTTTTTTTTTTTTTTTTTTTTTTTTTTTTTTTTTTTTTTTTTTTTTTTTTTTTTTTTTTTTTTTTTTTTTTTTTTTTTTTTTTTTTTTTTTTTTGTTTTTTTTTTTTTTTTTTTTTTTTTTTTTTTTTTTTTGTTTTTTTTTTTTTTTTTTTTTTTTTTTTTTTTTTTTTTTTTTTTTTTTTTTTTTTTTTTTGTTTTTTTTTTTTTTTTTTTTTTTTTTTTTTATTTTTTTTTTTTTTGTTTTTTTTTTTTTTTTTTTTTTTTTTTTTTTTTTTTTTTTTTTTTTTTTTTTTTTGTTTTTTTTATTTTTTTTTTTTTTTTTTTTTTTTTTTTTTGTTTTTTTTTTTTTTTTTTTTTTTTTTTTTTTTTTTTTTTTTTTTTTTTTTTTTTTTTTTTTTTTCTCTTTTTTTTTGTTTTTTTTTTTTTTTTTTTTCTTTTTTCCTACAACAAGGAATGTTCTGGATGATACATAAGTAGAGTTGGGAGGGTTTGTCACTGTGAAACGGTAAGCTATGGAAACTGACTTCAGTGGGACGTTGTTATGGAGGGTTCTTGGTCAGTTTAAATAAAGCTGGATGAGTTTTCACCAAACAAGAATGTTACAAGTTATGGGATCGATATCATAAAGTAGAGTTGGGCAGGGTTTGTCACTGTGAAACGGTAAAAGCTATGAACGTCTCCAGTGCGGTTGTTATGGCAGGTTCATTGTCTTTTTAATACAAAAGCTGGAATGATTCTACAACAAAATGTTTACAAGTTAACTGGTATTAATACATAAGTAAGTTTGATCCACCACACCCCTTCTAATACTATACTTAACATACTATATATTTTAATGTACTATACTATATTACGTCTGAAATATCCAGGACTTTCAAAAACTGGATTTTACTTCACACGACTAAACAAACTTTTTTGAGCTTCCTCGCGTTCGACACATTTCGATAATATCTTCTAACGACTCGCAGTTTCGAAATTTATATTTACTGCCATAATAGGTTAATATGCGTTCAGCGTTTAAAAATTGTTCTAATTGGACTTCACGGCATCGGCCCTGTAAGAGGTGTTTGCGTTAGTGATTCATTCAGGGGCGTGGCTCTTTGGGTTGAGTCACATACCTACAAGATTTCTATTTTCTACTTTATATAGTAGATTATGATGGTACTCTCTATATCCTATACTGTCCTATATTGTACTGTGTCGAATCTATCTATCTATCTATCGTCTATCTATTTATCTATATATCTATTATATATCTATCTAATCTATCTTCTATCTATGAGATGATATTTATATAGATGTGGTGGTATTTATATATATATATCCAGATCCCCCAGGGAGCGTATATTTGGGACAGAGGGGGCCCTGGCTTTGGGACAGAGGGCCCTGGATTTGGGACCAGGGGGCCCTGGATTTTGGGGACAGAGGGGGCCCTGGGATTGGGCCAGAGGTGGCTCTGGATTTGGACAGAGGGGGGCTATGGATTTGGGACAGAGGGGGCCCTTGATTTGAGACAGAGGGGCCTTGGATTTGGGACGAGGGGCCCTGATTTGAGACAGAGGGGCCCTGGATTTGGTACAGATGGCCCCTGGATTGGGACGAGGGGGCTTCTTGATTGGTGAGCAAGTGGGCCCTGGATTTGGGCCATTAGGGCGGCCTGGATTGAGACCGATGGGCCCTGATTGGACAGAGGGGGCCCTGGATTTGGACAGAGGGGTGCCCTGGATTTGGACGAGGGGTCCCTGGATTTGGGACAAGGGGGCTGGATTTGAGACAGAGGGGGCCCTGGATTTTAGAGACAGAGGGGGCTGATGGGCGAGGGGGCCCTGGATTTGGGACAGAGGGGGCTATGGAATTTGGGACAGAAAAAAAAAAAAAAAAAGGGGGCCCTGGATTTGGGACAGAGGGGCCCTGGATGGGACAGAGGGGGCCCGGATTGGGACAGAGGGGGGTCCCTGGAATTGGGACAGAGTGGGGGCCCTGGATTTGAGACAGAGGGGGCCCTGGATTTGGGACATAGGGGGCCTGGATTTGGGACGAGGGGGCCCTGGCTTTTGGACAGAGGGGCCTGGATTTAGGACAGATGGGGGGCTGATTTGGGACAGAGGGTGCTCTGGATTTGGGACAGAGGGGGACCCTGATTGGGACAGAGGGGCCCTGGATGTGGGACAGAGGGGGCCCTGATTGTGACAGAGGGGGGCCCTTGATTAGTTAGGACAGAGGGGGCCCTGGATTGGGACAGAGGGGGCCCTGGATTTGGACAGAGGGGGCCCTGGATTTGGGACAGAGGGGTGCCTGGAGTTGGGAACAGAGTGGGCCCTGGATTTTGGGACAGGGGGCCCCTGGTTGGGGACATGAGGGGCCCTGGATTTGGGACAGAGGGGGCCCCTGGTTGGGACGAGGGGGTGAGGGGGCCCTGGATTGGGACAGAGGGGGCCCTGCTTGGGACAGATGGGCCCTGGATTTGGACAGAGGGGCCCTGGATTTGGAAGAGGGCCCTGATTTGGGACAGAATAGGGGGCCCTATGTATTTGGCGAGGGGCCCTGGATTTGGGACATCGGGGGCCCTGGATTTGAGACAGAGGGGCCCTTGCTTTGCTACGAGGGCCCTGTATTTGGGACCGAGGGGGCCCTGGCTTTGGGACAGAGGGGGCTGGATTTGGGATCAGAGGGGCCCTGGATTTGACAGGGGGGCCCTGGATTTGGGGACAGAGGGGGCTATTGATTTGGGACAAGGGGCCCTGCATTTGGGACGAGGGGCATGGATTTGGACAGAGGAGGGCCCTGGATTTGGCAGAGGGGCCGCTGATTGGAGACAGAGGGCCCTGGATTTGGACGATGGTGTCTGATTTGGCAGAGGGGCTATGGATTTTGGGACAGAGGGGCCCTGGATTTGGGACGAGGTGGCCCTGATATTGGACCAGAGTGGGGTCCCTGTATTTGGGAAGAGGGGCCCTGATTTGGGACAGAGGGGGCCCTGGATTTGAGACAGAGGGGGCTGGATTGAAACAGAGGGGCCTCTGGTTTGATACAAGTGGGCCCTTGATTTGGACAGAGGGGCCCTGGATTGGGAGAAAAAAAACAGAGGTTGCCCTTTTGAGACAGAGGGGTTTCTGGCTATAGACGAGGTGGGAGCCCCTGGAATTATGACAGAAGGGGTCCTGGATTTGCGACAAGGGGGCCCTGAGTTTGATACAGCGGGGGCTGGATTGAGACAGAGGGGGCCTTGATTTCAGACAGAGGGGCCCTGGATTGAGACGAGGGCCTGGATTTGAGCATAGGGGGTCTATGGTTTGGACAAGGGGGCCCGGGATTTGGGACAGAGGGGGCCATGGATTGGGACCGCGGGGGCCCTTGGTTTGGGACAGAGGGGGCCCTGGATTTTGACAGAGGGGGCCTGGATTGAGACGAGGGGGCCCTGGCTTTTTTGACAGAGGGGGCTATGGAATTTTGGACAGAGGGGGCCCTGGATTTGGGACAGAGGGGGCCCTGGATTTTTTTTTTATTTTTTTGTTTTTTTTTTTTTTTGCCGACGAGGGGCTATGGATTTTGGACAGAGGAGGCCCTGGATTGGGACGAGGGGGCTAGGATTTGGGAAGAGGTGGGCCCTGTATTTTGAGACAGAGGGGGCCCTGGATTTGACCGAGGGGTGCTGGATTTGGGACTAGGGGGCCTGGATTTGGGGACAGGGGCCCCCTGATTTGGGACGAGGGGGCCCTGGATTTGGGACATAGGGGCCCTGGATTTGTGACAGAGGGGGCCTGATTTGGGCGAGGTGCTGTATTTGAAAACATAGGGCTAATCCTGGATTTGAGACAGAAGGGGGGCTGGATTTGGGACAGAGGGGGCCCTGGATTTGTACAGATGGTCTATGGAGTGGGACAGAGGGCCCTGGATTTGGGACCTAGGGGTGCTATGGAGTTGGGACGAGGGGGCCCTGGATTTGGGACCGAGGGTCCCTGATTTGGGACAGGTGGGCCCTGGATTTTGAGACAAGGGGCCCTGATTTGAGACAGAGGGGCCCTGATTTGGACAGAGGGGGCCCTTGATTTGGGACTAGGGGCCCTGATTTGGACAGAGGGGGCCCTGGATTTGAGACAGAGGGGGGTTCTGGATATAGGACAGAGGTGGGACCCTGGAATTATGACAGAGGGGGCCCTGGATATGAGACAGAGGGGGCCCTGGATTTGAGACAGAGGGGGGCTGGATTTGAGACAGAGGGGCCCTTGTTTGAGACCTAAGGGGGCCCTGGATTGAGAGTGAGGGGGCCCTGGATTTGAGACAGAGGGGGGCTGGATTTGAGAGAGAGGGGGGTTCTGGATTTAGGACAGAGGTGGGACCCTGGAATTATGACAGAGGGGGGCCTCTGGACTTGCGACACTGAGGGGGACTCTGGACTTGGGACATGGAGCAGTGAGCTATGGCCTTGGTACACTAAGTGTGCACTTATAGCACCCGTTAATGTAATGGGCTTAATGTCTAGTACTATATATTATACTATACTGTACTAAACTATTACTGTCACTGGTCTATACTATAAATACTTACTTTACTATACTAGATCATTATCTGTACTAACTTTAGTCTATACTATATATTAACTGTCCTATACTCTATACTATACTTTCCTATACTATATATTATCTGTACTTACTTACTATACTGTACTATATATACTGTACTGTACTATACTCTACTCCTGTAACTATACTGTACTATACTAATACTATACTTACTGTCTATCCTGTCCTATCCTTACTATACTGTACATAACTCAGATATTAACTGTACTATAACTATAATACTATAACTTTACTATACGCTATATTATACTGCTATACGTACTATACTGTACCTAGTAATCTGTACTGTACTATAACTATACTATACTGTACTCTAACTGTACTATACCTGTACTATACTGTCTATACTATTATTATAGCTGTACTATACTATAGACGAGCTTTACTATCTATATATTATACTGTAACTATATAAACA